>JAKOGI010001470.1:0-192500 GCA_029747015.1 Carnegiea gigantea
GGGGGTTTGGGGTTTTTTTTTTTTTTTTTTTGGTTTTAATTTGGGCTGTTTAATTTAAGTTTGAATTAATCCTTTTTCCTTTTTCTTCCTACCCTTTTATTTGTTGACACCTAAATTTTTCTCCAGATTTTTCTTTCTCATCTTTGTCCTACCCATTTTATTTTCATTTCATTTTACTTTTCCCTTTATTACTTATATACATATATATAGATAATTGAATTAATATTTTTGGCAAAAATTAACAAATGAAATTGTACATCTTTTGGATGAAAAATTTGGGTGAAACATTTTCGTTTTTGAGTATTGTCTAGCTCTTTCTATACACATAACTTACCTTTTTATTATTATTACGCTGTTACTATATTTATTCGTAAATTATTATTATTATTATTATTATTATTATTATTATTATTATTATTATTATTATTATTGTTTTTCGAATCAGCCCTTTGGTAATTTGGCTAACTTTTGAAATTATTTATTTTCTTTTTCCTTTTCATCTAACAACCGTTTAAGTATTTTGAGGTCACGCTGTCATTCGAACCTATACAGCACACATACATATACATATATATAAAATGCTAAAATTGAATGCAATGCCCAACTTGATTAATTCGTAATTAGGATAATTTAAATTAATTAGCATGAATCTTAGGTTCGGGCCATTACAGCCCTCCCCCCTTAAAATAAGTTTTGTCCTCAAAACTTACAGTTTGAAAGAAACATCGACCATACCTCAAATAGGTATGCGTACTTGCTTCTCCTGTCCTCCTTGGTTTCCTATGTAGTCTCAGATGAGTTGTGGTTGGCCCATAGGATCTTAACCAGAGGAATACTTTTGTTCTGGAGTTGTTTAACTCTGTAGTCTAATGTCTATACGAGACGCTCCTCATACATTAGGTTCTCAGCGACTTCTATTGGCTCTGTTATAATAATATGATTTGGATCTAGAACATATTTTCTAAGCTGTGAAATGTGAAAAATGTTATGCACATGCTCGAGTTCTGTGGGTAACTCCAACCTATAAGCCATAAGGTTTAATTTCTCGATAATTTCATAAGGGTCAATGTACCTAGGGCTCAGTTTGCACCTGAGGTTGAATCTTCTCATTCCTTTAATTGGGGACACCTTTAAAAATACTTTATCTCCCACTTGAAACTCTAATGGTCCTCTTCTTTTGTCCGCATAGCTTTTCTGTCTGCTTTGGGATGCTCTAATATGTTCTTGAATCTTCCTTATCATTTCAGTGGTCTCTTGGATAAACTCAGGCCCTAAGGTTAATGCTTCATCAAGCTCATTCCAACACAATAGAGTTCTGCACTTCCTCCCATACAATGCTTCAAAAAGGCCCATCTTAGTAGTTGATTGATAGTTGTTATTATAAGAGAATTCCACCAATGGTAAATAATCTTCCCATTTTCCCTAGAAGTTAAGCACACATGCCCTAAGCATATCCTCCAGGATTTGATTTACTCTCTCAGTTTGCCCATCAGTCTCAGGGTGATATGAACTACTAAAATTTAAATTTGTTCCAAAAGCCTTTTGTAGAGATTGCCAAAATCGAGCTTGAAACCTTTGGTCTCGGTCGGACACTATATCCTTTGGTATGCCGTTCAGTCGAACTATTTCCTTGACATATAACTATGCCAGTCTCTCCACACCCCAAGTGTCATGAATTGGTATAAAATGGGTAGATTTGGTGAGTTTGTCCACATTGACCAAAATATCATTATTCTTTGAAGTAGAAATGGGTAATTCCATAATAAAATCTATTGAAATTGAATCCCATTTCCAGGTAGGAATCTCCAAAGGCCTCAATTCGCCCAGCTTTCACCTTTTGACACGTCAGATATTTATCTACATACTCTGCAATCTCTCTCTTCATGTTATCCCAACAAACAAATTGTCTCAGATCCCTATACATTTTTTTTCCTCCTGGGAGCACTGAATACCGAGTATTATGGATCTCTTCTAAAATCCTTCTTTTCAACTCCTCTTTATTTGGCACGCATAGTCTGTTTTGAAACCTCAAGGTTCCATCTTCATGTATTACAAAACCAGGCGATTTTCCCTGTGCGACATTACATCTAAGCTTCACTAGCTTTGCATCATCCTTTTGATTTGCCTTAATCTCTTCTATTATGGAAGATTGCACCTCTAATGCTGTTAATAACACATCTGTATATCCCGATGGCACAAGGTCGATACCCATGGTTTCAAGCCTTAAAATGTCAGGTTGGGTATTCATCATTGTATTTAACCCATGTTGGGTCCTCCTACTGAGCAAATCTGCCACTGCATTCGCTTTTCCGGGATGGTATTGAACTTTCAAGTCATAATTGACACTTCCGCAAGCACAAGGGTGTCGTAGTATATATTAAAAGATCGTCCTCAGGGACCACAGTTATCTATCGAGCTAATGTCTAATTGAAATTGCTAAGCAATCAATCTTTGCAATGAATCGATTTAAGAACCTATCTAATTGGAAATCAACCAAAGTAAAGAATCTAGGAATTTGATTCGCCAAGTAAAGAGTTTGATCATAGAATTAAGCATGCACTTTTCATGGCTTGAACGATTCGAGGAATTGAATTGAGTTAAATTTAATCCCTTCGCTCGAAGTAAATTAAATTAACTAAACAAATTCAACAGTCTCTCAAGTGTCTTTAATCTAGTCTAGGTTGAAGATTCATGAATGCTAAGTCTCCTCTTAATAAGCAACTCTCTCTCGAGTTTCACTTAGTCAAGTTCTATCAAGGCGATTTAGTGGTGAGTGTCACCTTTCAGTACTTCACTTAACTACCTAATATAAGCAAGCAAAATTGGCCAAATTCTACTTACAACATTTCAATCTCAGGATAGAAGTAAATCATTCCAATCATGAAATAAGCATGAGATTATAGAGATAAAGGTAGGAGTGTTTATGGTTCGGGTACCCGAACCAAAAGAGATTTCGATTCGGGTACCCAAAATTTCAGGTCAGACGGATCGCGAACCGTATCCGAACCGAAAATTATCGAGTACCCGATTTTGGGTACCTAATAATTTCAGTTCGGGTTTTTGGTTATCGAATAGTCTAATTTTTATGAACCTTCTTTTTTTGCTAAGCAATTTTGTTGCATGTTAATCCAAACTTTCTTGTCCCCTTTTTTTGATAATTGTTGTAATTTCCCTAAAAGGTCAACTCCTTATTTATGCCCTAAACCATATGCATACCTAATTACCCATTCTTATTTGTGCCCTAAAACCAAAATACCATACAATATCATCACATAACAATCAAATTTCAATTACTTCACATCTCAAAATTAAAGCTCATTAACATCGTACCTTAGCATCATACCATACTCACGGTCCACATGATTAGAACTCAAGCAATCCAAATCCAGAACACTAAATTACTAATATGCTAAACATCCCGACCAAGCAATGCAACACATCAAAGTTTTAGTGTTATTGAGAAAAATTTTTAAATTTTTTTAAAAAAATCGGGTTTTCGGGTACCCGAATTTGCAAATTGATCGATCCGAAAAAATTATCGATTCGGGTACCCGAACCGAATTTTTCGAATATTTCGGTTCAGATACCCGAATTTTTGAATCGGGTATCAGGTTTTCGGTTCAGGTATTTGGTTTTGGATCTTTTTTAACACCCCTAGATAAAGGATCCAACTACAATACTTTGGCTAACAAATCCCTAGATTAAATAAAACTATTCACTCATATTTCTAATTCGACTAAAACAAGAGTTCAAAAATAAGTTCAAAGGAAGGAAGGAAAACTTTACAACAATGGCAGCCTTTGAATTGTGCAACAATCGTCAAGCCTCTAAGAGCAAAGCTTCTCCCTTCAAATCTCAAAAACTAAACTAAACTAAACTAAACTCCAACTAAAAGAGATGTAAGAGAAGTAGTGAGATGGCTATGGTTGCTCTCTTTCTTTCATAAGCCTTGGAACACACCCTTTTAAGCAGCAAATGAAGCATCCTCAGCCACATAACGAAGGAAGATGAAGAGGCTAGCATTTACAGGCTTAACACGACCTGTGGGGGACACCACTGTTGGACCATGGTTCTGGGTGGTTCCGAATTCTTCTGCTCTTCTCTTACTCCATAGGCATAGGGCTTGGGATACCTCCATGGTAGGTCAATATGCACTCAAATAGGGGTCAATTGCTGGGTTAAATGGTTTAAAATCCTGCAAATATCGTTAAAGAGCCATACCCAAGCATAAAACTAGAATAGGAGCATAAATTATGACATTAAGCCTATAAATTCCCGAAAAGTGATACAAAACATCCTAAAAATGAAGCATATAAAAACACTTATCAAACTTCCTCATGCTTAAATTGTTATTTGTCCCTAAGCAATACTAAGACCAAAAATTATTCACAACCTCCTTAGGATAAACATTGGTAGCAACTCAATGGGAAAACCGATCCAAAGTTAACCCAAAAGTACAAAAATCATTTAAGAAATAGACTAGGAAATGAATTTTTCAAAATCGTTTGGCAGACCACAATGTCAAGTTTGAATCAATCCCCCCAAACTCATCAAATACAATCACATCGACATATGAAACAAATGGGGCTAGTAATGCCAATAGAACCTCACTATAGTCATGTGGCACTCATCACATGTGTGTTTGAAAATGTAGGAAGGTTCCCCCAATTCTTATTCCATAGACTCAAATCTACCATAAGTTTGATAAGACTCTCTAATTTGCCATCACTAGTATGCACATTAGACAATTATGAGGACTTTACAAGGTTGTAATGGGACCATAGGTAAAGGTAAGAGGGGAACGAATATTGTGAAAATGTGGAGCTAAAAGCCATAGACTAAGAGCTAAATGCTTCTACTGTGCTTGTGCAACATTCTCCTTCAACTAATACAATTCAACTACAAAATACATCCCCTTTCACAACCAAATGAAGAGAAAAGAGTTAAAAGTCATATATACTTTTTACAATCCAAACAAGGCCAACACTCTCTTTTATTCTTTGTTTTTCTTCTTCTTTCGTTTCTTTTGGTTTTTTTTTTTAACTTTTTATTTCTTTTTTTTTTTTGGTTCTTGTTTTTTTTCTTTTTCAAAAGAGTTGGCCAAGGGAATCCATATCAAACTTGTATATCAACTCTTCTCTAATCTTTGTACAAGAAGACAAGGGATTTCTTATATATAACACAAAAACACAAATCCCTTCACCAATCAACTAACCAAATCCACCAAAAAGATCTCAACACACCTTACTAACTCCCAATCAAACTTGATTTACAAGGATGAAACTCTCCTCTAGTCTTGGCTTAAGGGTTAGATAAATATGTGGCCAAAGGCTATGTTAGGAAATTCAAATCAATAAAAACAGATATAGGCTCAAAGGGGCTAGCAAGGGATATATTATGGATAACAAGGGTGGCTCTTTGGTCTTTTGGGTTAACAAGTCAAAGAATGCCTCAATAATGTTGCTTAAACATATATGCTAAATGTGATCTTGAATAAAAGTCAAAGCAAGTTCAAGAGAAATGATATCAAGGAAGAGTCGCTCATAAATTGACAAGAGACCAAATTGATAAATTAGTCTTTAAAAGCTCAAAGCCTCACGGGACATCTCCTATGGTCATACCTAGCTCATTAGTAAACAGATACCAACATTCATGTAAAGAATCATGGGATAATCAATTCGCACTCAACATACGGTTAAAACATGAAGCTCATTTTAGCAAACTCATTCTCAAACGCTTTTATGCATGATTAGGCAAATCAAAGGATCAACCTAAACCAGAGAAGTCTACCTAGTCTATAAAGTTCATCATCAGAGGATTTTTTTGTCTCTTTTTTTCATTATTTTTATTTCTTTGAGATTTTTTTTTGGTTTAGTGAATGCATGTTCCTAATAAAAATACCAAGAAAATGCAAAAACTATGAAAAAACTATAAAAACCTAAATTGCAACCTAAAGTGAAAAGAAACCTGAATGTACTTCTAACATACTCTAGCTAAATAAAATTAAATCTAAAATGCAACTCTAAATGCAAGCATGAATAATATATACAATGATATACCAAACCCAGTCAGGCATCAGACGCCATCAATTAACTGACTAACTCCCCCATGCTTGAACAAAACAATGTCCTCAATGTGAGCATAGAATAGAAAAGGGAAGTGGGGTAGCAAGAAGCAATTAGAAGGGAGGTGGGGAATGAGGGTGGGGTGGTTGACTCTAAGAGATATGCCAATCTCGCCAGGTCTCAAGACAAGCCTTATAATCTTGAAAATATTGGGTCTGGGTAGTAAGCATCCCACGCAGTTCGTCGTGCTGCTCTTGAACAAAGTCACGAAGAGCAACGTTCTCCGAGGCATCATAGGCTCGAAGGGACACTTGCTCCTCCTGAATAGATCTAAGAGTGGCTTAGAGGTCGGCATAGTCAGTGGGGGATGGTTGGGAGGAGGAACTACGTCCGGCCTGAGAAGTAAATGGGGGTGGACAAGGTGTGATTGAACAACCTCGGCATCGCCAGGTACCCATCAAAGGTTACCCTGGTGAAGCAAGGTGGTTCGATCAATATTGGGAAGCAGCAGAAGCCGACCCCCAGGATAGATCTAGTACAAACATCCAGCCTCTACTTTGCAAAAGTTCATGAGCTCAAAAGCACTTTGATCAAGTCGCTCGGACCCAGAAACTCGATCCTTAGGGTTGGGTTCAACACCTAAAAATCTAGTGATAGGTTTGACTACACTGCCTGACTATTTTATCCTTAGTGCTAATAGCTACACTATACAATTGTCGGGCCAAAAACGCCCCAGGATCAACTTGGACACATCAAGCTACAAGACAGAAGATATAACTCAGACGATCTCGAGACATTTAAACTATCATCCCGAGCAAAGAAACAACAAATGGGAATATGCTAAGCCACTCGAATGCAAGGGTTCCTAATATAGGTACATTTTGAAGAACTAGTACTGTACCTAAAGCTCCCCGAAAGCTTGCTCCAAAATGCATTCGGGTTGAATTCACGGGGGACTTGAAGGTTGGGTAAGTCCATGCTAGGTGGAAAACCAAATATACCATTAAAGGTACCTAAGTTCAACTCATAAAATTGCACTTGCAAATAAAATAAAATACACCCTGCTTGACATTGACTTCTACATACAAAGTGCTCAGAAATTCTAGGGTGAGGTCCCGATATGTGTGCTCTTTTATTTCAATAAAATATCCCATACTCCCCTGTGCAAACAATCACCATATATCATCCAAAAATCCTAAACGGCCCAACAATTCCTCATCATAATAACGAGTTACCACAATAATTCGTTCATTCAAGCAAGTATATCTAGCGACATGTTCGGGGTTAGTTAAACCAATGGGATAAGGAACATTACCTCGGGCCCGTGTAGTAATGGAAGTTAGGGAGGTCCGTTAAGGTCGAGATGGTGCTTGGCTAGATATCCTCGCCTCCTTGATGCGCCTTTGTCTCTTGGTAGGTGTCATAGTTGAAAAATGTAAGAAAATTGAAACAAAAACCTCAAAAATAAGGTGTGAGAAAAGAAAATGAAAAATTTAAGTGAAAAATGAGGAAGAGTTAGAGAAAGAAGAAGATGGTTATGGAGGATCGGTGAAGGTGAGATGAACTTGGAGAAGAAATGGTGGAATGGGATGAAATTTGTTTGGAGAAAGAGAAAGATTAAGAGAAAAGGGAAGATTTTAAGTGAAAATGGAGTGAAAATGGGAAGAAATTAGGGGGAAAATGACGATTTAACAATAGTGGGTTTACAGAGAGAAAGAAGGAGGTAGAGAAAGAGTGTGTCGAGGTTGAAGATGAAAGTAAAGGAAAGTAAAGAGGCACCGCGGTCAAAACCCTTAACCGCAGCCCGTAACAATCCACCACGGACCATGGCCGACACCACGGTCAGGCCGTGGTGGCTGATGGACATCTGGTTCTTTGTTTTGTTGGGTGGGCACGCCACGGGCCGTATTGGAGAATACGGACCGTCCATTCCCATCATTTTTTTCTTCCTTTATTATTGTGTTCTTTTTTCCCATCTCTTTTTTCCTTTTTTCTGTCTCTATTTTTTTTCTTTTGTGTTCTTTTTCTCTCTTGTTTGTTTTTGATTTTTCTCCTTTGTGTCCTTCTTCTCGTTTTTTATGCCTGTCTTTTGTTTTATTTTTTTAATAAAAAACTACCTAAAAATGGAAATCAAAACTATTAGAAGGGCTTGGGTTGCCTCCCAAGAAGCGCTCTTTTAAGGTCAAGAGCTTAACCATGCTTCTATGTGCGCTCGAGATCGGTAAGTGTATGGACGACGACTTTGTCAATAAGGTCACCCATAAGATAAGGCTTGAGCCGCTGTCCATTTACCTTGAATGCACCAGTGGATTCACTCCATACATCCACCATACAATGAGGATGAACCTTGATAACTTGAAATCGTCCTCACCAACGAGATCTCAACTTGCCCTGAAATAATTTTAGCTTAGAATTGAACAAAAGGACCATGTTACTTCCTCAAATCTCTTCTTCAAAATGTGCTTATCATGCCATTTCTTGGTCCTTTCCTCACAAACGTGGGAGCTCTCGTAAGTCGGTAATCTTAGCTCATCAAATTCATATAATTGCAAAGCTCGCTTTTCGCCGGCCACCTTAAGATCGATCAAAATTGAGCATGTTAATTGCCCAATAAGCTTTGTATTCCAACTCGGCCGGCAAATGACAAGACTTCCCAAATACCAAGCGGTATAAGGTAGTGCCTGAAGGAGTCTTGTAAGCGGTTCGGTAGGCCCAAAGAGCACCGTCAAGTTTCTAAGACCAATCTTTCCAAGATCTATCCACCGTCTTTTCCAAAATACTCTTCAATTCCCGGTTAGATAGCTGGACTTGGCTACTCATCTAGGGATGATAAGGTGTAGCAACTTTATGGAAGACCCCATACTTCTTCAAAA
The DNA here is from genome assembly GCA_029747015.1 of Carnegiea gigantea. Classification (NCBI taxonomy): domain Eukaryota; kingdom Viridiplantae; phylum Streptophyta; class Magnoliopsida; order Caryophyllales; family Cactaceae; genus Carnegiea; species Carnegiea gigantea. Next base: position 8,939 of record JAKOGI010001470.1, read on the forward strand.
GCAACACAAGTGGTTTGTTGCAAAAGTGAGTCCTATTGTCACTTAAAAGAGCTCTCGGTGTGCCATATCTCGTAAAAATATTTTTCCGAAGGAACTTTATGACAACCTTGGAATCATTGGTTGGGGTGGCAACAGCTTCCACCCACTTAGAGACATAGTCGATAGTGACGACGATGTAGAGATTGTTATGGGAAGGAGGAAAGGGTCCCATGAAGGCAGCCCCCCCACATATCAAACAACTCCAACTCAAGAATGCTACTTTGAGGCATCTCATATCGCTTGGAAATATTCCCTGTTCTTTGTCATCTATCACAAGTCATGACAAATTTCCTTGCATCTTTGAAGAGAGTAGACCAATACAAATCCGCTTGGAGTACCTTTGCAATAGTCTTGTCCGGGTCACAGTGTCCACCATAGGTCCAGGCATGACAATGGTATAGGACACTATGAACATCATCCTCTGGCAAGTATCTTCTATATATCCCATCTCCACACAGTTTGTAGAGAAGAGATTCTTCCCATACATAATATTTGGCATTAGAAAGGGATTTCTTCCTTTGTTGATAAGATAATCCAGGAGGCAACACCCATACACCTTGAAATTCACCAAATTAGCATACCATGGAGTGACTTGGTGAGAAATGGCAAGTAGTTGATCATCTGGGAAAGAATATCAATTAGGAGCTCTTTACTGAGAGTAACCTCGGGTCCTAGGCAGGATAAGCGATCCACCACCACATTCTTCATTCTAAACATATCCTTGATCTCTAAATTGAACTCTTGGAGGAGAAAAACCTATCGGATTAGGTGGGGTTTGGAGTCAGACTTCTTCATTAGGTGCTTCAGAGCGGCATGATCAGTGAAAATAATAACCTTGGAATTCATCAAGTGAGACCGGAATTTTTCCAAGCAAACACAGCCGCGAGGAATTTCTTCTCCGTCGTAGCATAATTTACTTGAGCCTCTCAAGAGTTTGGCTTGCATAGTAAATAGCATAGGGCTTGTTGCCCTTCCTCTAGCCTAGAACTGCCCCCACTACAAAATCACTCGCATTACCCATCACCTCAAAAGGAGGCCCCCAATCCAGGGCTTGCATCACTGGAGTCGTAATCAGTGCCTCTTTTAACTTGAGAAAAGCACTCAAGCATTCTTCATTGAAATCAAAAGGCACATCCTTGACAAGCAAATGGGTGAATGGTTTTGTAATTTTTGAAAAATCTTTTATGAACCACCGGTAAAAATCGACATGTCCAAGAAAACTCCTCACATAATTTATAGAAGTTGGTGGGGTTAATTTTTCAATCACCTCCACCTTTGCTTTGTCAACCTCAATGCCCTTACTAAAGATAATATGACCTAAGACAACTCTCTCTTGTACCATAAAATGACACTTTTTTCGATTTAAGACCAAATTTGTATCTTTACACCTTTGCATGACCTTGGCCAAATTATTCAAGTAATGGTCAAATGTTATACTATACATCGAAAAATCATCCATATAGACTTCCAGTATATCGCCAATAAAATCAGAGAAAATAGCAATCATCCAACGCTGAAAGGTAGTAGGGTCATTACACAACCCAATGGCATTCTCCTATAAGCAAATGTACCATAGGTGTAACGCCCCGCCGCTGCCCGAAGGGGGCAGGCACGTCACCGCCAAGGAAGTCCCTTAAGGAACATCCACAAGGCTCTATGATCTTAATTAACTTATTGATAGCAACGGAAGCTCTAATCACAGTCTAACGAAAGTTCGAGCCGGTAGTTCTAAAACATACATTGCATATATACTTAAACCATATACAAAATGTTCTTACATATATCCGAATTAAAATGCAAAACTATATTTACTAAACATAATCTACAACAGACAACGAGCCTACAGTTCCAAATAAGTTCTCTTGATATTCCTGTGGTGCCTTTTTGCTTCCAAAACCTGAAAAATGGTGAGGTCATGTGCTCCTCGAGTCCAGTGAATAACCCTTACCTTCCCCGTTGTTACACTTTGCACATTAACCGGTTCACACATAATCACACAGTACACGTATCTCATGACATATGGACAGAACATATCATATGGCATATGCAAGGTGACAAAAGAACATTCATATGCTTCAAGAACCAAAATAAATTCATACCTTCTATATCTAATATGTTCACAAATGTCAAAAATACACACAACATATTTATGTCATGGAACGGGCAATTAGCATCGCTTAGTCGTACTTGTCCCATACCAAGTACGATTCAAGGACTCTCGTTTTCACTTAAATCCCTAAACAAACTCTGCTGTTAGTTTATTCACTAAACTAACCATAATTGTCCCATACCAATCATGTTCTTTGGACTCATAATCCTCACTAGAGTCCAAAAGAAAACAAAATCTGCTAAGCAACCTAGCGGCCAGCCCATAACCATAATTGGCACATACATTAACTCAACTTTATCTCAAAAATTCACATAAACACATAATATGTATCTTAAAATCAATCACAAGCTCATAGGTGTTTTGAATGAACCTTCAAATCCAAATCCAAAGCCCAATTTAAATCCAAAAGGATTTTCGCATCATAACTAAAGTCCAAATTCAATCCAAAACCAATTTCATAACATAACCAAAGTCCAAACCCAATGCAATTACCATTTTCATAACATATCCAAAGTTCACATCCAATTCCAAAGTCCAAATCCAAGCCAAAAACAACTTCATAACATATCCAAAGTCCAAATCCAAGCCAAAACCAATTTCACAACACATCACATATTCTTAACTGAATGCAAAACTTTTAGTTTAGGGAAAATCAACTCATGGCTCACACAAAGAACCATCACAACGCAGGGGTGACAAACACATCCTGGTGGCCCAGCTACGGCTCAAACATATGGTACCAACCAATGGTGAACCAGCCGCAACTCATTCATATAGTCCCAACTAGGCACCCAATGCTCTGAAGGATGCGAACTGCCCACAACACAAACCATGGAATCGCATTCATATCCGAGTAAGTTGAGGCCGAAACCCTCCTCACTAGGGACCTACATGGCTCACACACAAACATAAGGTCGACATTCATATCCCAGGGGATTGGTTATAGCCTCTCCCAGTGGGCGACCTGAACATAACGACTGTCACTACTATGGCCATAACTCTAGAACGCTCTGTAATAGCCTCAGACAAGACATGAACCTCATTCTCCAAAAACATAATTTAAGAAAATCGTATAATCCATTGAATCACATTTTGTTTTCAACGACGCTTAATTCCACAATTTGAACAAAAACGTAATCAAAACAAAGTATAATTCCATTCAAAATACTTTCACAAGTTTCCCATGCTTCATCAATGGCCTTTTCACATCTAATTTACGGAATAAACACACAAATAATCCATAATTACACTAAATAAGTTACTTTAACTCAAAAGTTCATAGCTCACAGCATACACATCCAATCTTCACCAAACTACGCAGGAAATTGACAAATGACATATAGATTCTAACATATTAATTTCATGATTTTTGTCCAGGCCAATCATTCCCAGAAATTCAAACAGTCAGCCAAAATAATCAAAAATCTGTGAATTAAACTCAAAAATTCATAACTTTTAGCATACACAACTAAAATTCACAACAATTTACCAGCAAACACCTCATATCATGAGGAATACACAGTAATAATTTGATAAGTTTTCTCCAAGCAAACCTTTCATAACAAATTAAAACAGTAATTGAAATCAGGTAGCAAAACAAGGCAGTCTCAATCGAAAATTCATAACTTCAAAAATACACATCCAAAATTCATGACAATTTACAGGATACTTCTAGACATCAGCTTTATTCTACAGTAAAAATTGCATAATTTTTCTCCAACCCAAAGGCTCACAGTAATTCCAAACACCATCTGAATTTACATACTGAAAACAGGGCAGCTTCACTCAAAAATTCATAACTTACAAAATACATATCTAAAATTCATGAAAATTTACAGGATACTTCTAGACATCAGCGTTATTCTACAGTAAAAATTGCATTATTTTTCTCCAACCCAAAAGCTCACAGTAATTCCAGACACCATCTGAATTTACATACTGAAAACAGGGCAGCTTCACTCAAAAATTCATAACTTACAAAATACATATCTAAAATTCATGAAAATTTACAGGATACTTCTAGACATCAGCGTTATTCTACAGTAAAAATTGCATTATTTTTCTCCAACCCAAAAGCTCACAGTAATTCCAGACACCATCTGAATTTACATACTGAAAACAGGGCAGCTTCACTCAAAAATTCATAACTTACAAAATACATATCTAAAATTCATGAAAATTTACAGAAAGTTGCCTAATACCATGTGTAACGTACAGTAAAAATTTCAGGATTTTTCGAGCATCCAAAAATTCCCAGAAAATCTGACAGTAGCACGTTATGAGCAAAATCCGAAAATCCACCCTATTTTTCTACCATATTATTCAACCAAATACAAGTAACCAACCCCAAAATCCATAGTATAGCATGTGTTTGGCTGAATTCAGAACATACCCATCAATTCACAACATCCACATAACTCACAAATCACAAATAAACATGAAAGTTTTAGTAGTATGTTTCTAACAAATTGATTTAGGATTCTAATCCAATAAACCCTAAAACCTCATATTCAAAGCTTCAGTTCGAATTCAATTTTGCAAATTCGAACATAAATCTCAAAGCAATCTTCCCCTAATCAGTTTTAGGGTTAGAGAAAGTAAAAATTACTTACCTTAATCTGCAAATCAAAACTAAAATCGAATTCCTCTTCTTCTCCTCCTCCTCCTCTTCTTCTTCTTCTTCTTCCTCTCTTCTCTGCCTCTCTATGCGTGGGTTGGGGTTTGGGGAAGAAAGCAACAGAGGCCCCCCCCCCCTTTTTGGTTCCACGTGATATGAAAAAAAAATATCCCCCCTCCCTTTTCTTTTCTTTCTTTTTTTTTTTGGGGTCAAGCCACTAATTTTGACTCATCTTTCCATTTTCTTTTTTTTTTTTTGAAACAAAGCCTTAGTAATATACTCACTCAACAAATTATTCCCAAAACACAATCATATTAACTTAAAACACATATATATCTAAAATAAAATACATAAAATACATACACATTAATCAGGAATTCACACTTGAATCAAAATTAGTAACTAAAAATTTCGGAGCGTTACAATAGGGACAAGTAAAAGTGGCCTTTTCTTGGTCACTAGGGTGAATAGGAATTTGAAAGAAACCCGAATACGCATCTAAATAACAAAAATATGAATTTATAGCCAACCTTTCAAGCATTTGGTTAGGGGAAAATGGTCCTTTCGGGTGGCCTTATTCAATTTTCGATAGTCAATACACATACGCCATTCCGTGATAGTCCTAATAGGAATTATCTCATTCTTCTCATTTTTAATGACCGTCATTTCCCCTTTCTTAGGTATTACATGGACCGAGCTTGCTCACTTACTATCAGAGATAGAGTAGATAATGCCGGCTTTAAGTAGTTTCAAAATTTTCTTCTTAACTACCTCTTGCAAATTACGATCCAACCTTCTTTGGTACTCAGTTGAGGGCTTATGGTAATCTTCCATCAAAATACGACCCATGCACATAGATGGGTAATTCCTTTTAGAACATCAAGAGTATATCCTATGGCCTTGTTATGCATTCTAAGTATTCTAAGCAAAGAGTCAATTTGAGACGTACTTAGACTAGCATTAACAATCACAGGGTAAGTAGAATTAGGCCTACGAAACTCATACCTCAAAGAAGAAGGAAGTGGTTTCAATTGTACCTGGGGAGCGTGCTCTTCTACGACCAAGGACTTTGCATCACTCACCAAGGTTTTGACTTTAGCCAGCGAAGGTGGAACTTGTGGAGAGACTTCCAAGAATTGAGCACACATTACCACTTTAGGATTTTCATCTTTAGTAGAACTATTGTTCAACATACAATGCTCAAAAGGGTCATCAGATTCATTGTTAGAAATGGTTTCCCACGCTACACAATCAACTACATCAATCATATGGCATTCATCAGAAATGGAAGGAAATTTAGAAGCCTTAAACAAGTTGAAACTCCACATGATCATCACCCACATCAAAAGACAACTTACCATTTTTGACATCAATACAGCACCTGATGGTGGCCAAGAAAGACTACCCAAGAATGATGAGGGTGCGCGTATCCTCCCCCATCTCAAATATCACAAAATCTACTGAAACATATAAATCTCCCACCTTAATTGAGACATCCTCTAAAATACCCACAGGGTATTTCACAGAACAATCCGCTAATTGTAGGGGAGATGGTGGTGGTCTCATTTCTCCTAAATTCGGCTTTTCACACAAAGAAATGGGCATCAAACTCACACTTGACCCCAAATCACACAAAGCACGTTCAATAGACACATTCACTAATAGACAAGAAATTGAGAAACTACCAGGATCCTTATGCTTAGCGGGAAGCTTGTTTTGGATCGCGGCGCTACATTCTTCAAGCGAGGCAACAGTCTCATGCTCTTCTAGCTTTCTTTAATTAGACAAAATTTCTTTTAAAAACTTTGCATAAGAGGGCATTTGAGACAAGGCATCAGTAAATGGGATATTAATGTATAGTTTCTTCAAGACCTCTAAAAACTTTCCAAATTGCAAATTAAGCTTAGCCTTAGCCATTCTTTGAGGGAATGGTAAAGGCGGAGTGTAAGGTTTTGGGAAAGTTTACTTAGAGTCTTTAGGAACCACATTCGCATCCTTCATAACATCATCTTTATGCAGATCAGTAAAGGGAATAGACACCTCTTTCTCAACAATCTCAACATTATCATCATGCTTATCATGTAAAGACTCATCATTGCTTACCCCCTTAGGTCCCTCAAGTTGTTTACCCCCCTCTTAGGATCATGGCATTGCATTGCTCCCTAGGATTTGGCCTAGGCTTACTTGGGAATCTACCAGAGGGTATAGATGAAGAGCTAGCTTATTAGGTAATTAGGGTTTCCAACATCTTATTATGAGTAGTAAGCACATCAACCTTAGAAGCTAATTGCTTTATATACTCATCTTGCTTTTGTTGTGCTAAAAGTGTACTCTCCATCATGGCCTCTAGGTTGGACTTTTGGTGAGTTTGTTGGGGAAAGGGAGGTCTATGAAATTCGGGGGGTTGCCAAGTATTCATTTGGGGCATTATGGAAGGGTTAAGCCTATATGGGAAATTTGGATGGTTCCTCTAACCTAGATTATAAGTATTAGAATAAGGGTCATTGGTCAGTCTCAGGTTGAAATTATTGATGTAATTAACTTGGTCGCTAGTGTTTTGGGTAAAAGGACTCCCAACTTGGCAATTCTCAGTCAAATGGTCAATGGAGCCACATATTTCACATGATAGGGGAGGGGCACTAGAATTCATAGTATTCACATTCAATCGTTCCAACCTTTGAGTCATAGCATCTACTTTAGTATTAAGTAAAGTAAGTGTATTAACTTCAAGCTTACCTCCAACCCGCTTGGGTTGGCCCCATTCATTGGACCATTAAAAATTGTTGAGCACCATGTCCTTAATCAAATTGTAGGCCTCGTCTTCAGTCTTATTCATCAAAGTTCCTCCTACTACCATATCAATAGTGGACCTTACAGGTTGGGTCACTCCATTATAGAAAGCTTGAATAATCATCCATCGTTGAAGGCCATGGTGAGGGCACAACCGCAGCAAATCCTTGAACCGCTCCCAAGCCTCATAGAGTGTCTCATCATCTTTTTAGGTAAAGTTGGTGATTTGGTTCCTCAAACTTGTCGTTTTGCTTGATGGGAAGAATTTGACAAGGAAAGCTCTAGTAAGCTCATCCCATGTACATCCGAGAGGCAAAGAATGACGTCATGCTCTTGCCTTCTCCCTAAGTGAAAAGAGAAATAGTCACAGTCGAATAGCATCGGTAGAGACTCCGGTGAGTTTCAATGTGTCACACACCTCTAGAAAGACCGAGAGGTGTAAGTTAGGGTCTTCAACGGGGTACCCCCAAATTAGGATTGGTGCACCATGGAAATAAGAGCTGGCTTGAGCTTAAAGTTGTTTGCCTCCACGTTAGGATGAGCAATGCTTGAGACGATGCCCTGGACTCCTGGGGTAACAAAATCCTTAAGCGCCCTTCTTTGCTCACCATCTCCTCCAGCCATAATTGGTGAGGTCCTTCTAGCTTTGCACCTTTGTTCCTCAAGTCTTTGCTTCTTCCTCCTTAAATGAGAGGACTTTGTTCCTCAAGTCTTTGCTTCTTCCTCCTTAAATGAAAAGTCCTCTCAATCTCAGGATCGGGCCCATGTAGAAATGGACTTCGCGTAAATGGGAAAAGATTCCTACAAGCACAATCACCAACATAACCAATGTAATCAAAAAGAAAAGGAAAATGAAGTAAAACACTTAGTCAATTTCGTAAGACTAACTCAATAGTTAACTATTTTCTCCCGGTAGTGGTGCCAAAAACTTAACACGTCTGCGAGCGCACGGGTATTGTAGTATATATTAAAAGATCATTCTCAGGGACTACAGTAATCTATCGAGCTAGTTTCTAACTGAAATTGCTAAGTAATTAATCTTTTCAATGAGTCGATTTAATAAACTAACTATCTAATTGAAAATCAATCAAAGTAAAGCATCTAGGAATTTGATTCACCAAGTAAAGAGTTGGATCATAGAATTAAACATGCACTTTTCACGAATTGAATGATTCAAGGAATTGCAATCGAGTTAAATTTAATCCTTTCTTTCAAAATAAATTAAATTGCCTAAACAAATTCAACTAACACTCTCTCAAGTACCTTTGATTTAGTCTAGGTTGAAGATTCATGAATGTTAAGTCTCCTCTTAACAAGAAATTCTCTCTCGAGTTTCACTAAGTCAAGTTCTATCGGAGCGATCTAGTAGGAAGTTTCACCTTTTACTACTTCACTTAGCTACCTAACATAAGTAAGCAAAATTGGCTAAATTCTACTTGCAACATTTCAATCTCAAGATAGAAGTAAATAATTTCAATCATAAAATAAGCATAAGATTATAAAGATAAAGGATCCAACTACAATACTATAGCTAACAAATCCCTAGATTATATAAAACTACTCACTCATATTTCTAATTCAACTAAAACAAGAGTTCAAAAATAAGTTGAAAAGAAGGAAGGAAAACTTTACAATAATGGCAGCCGTTGAATTGTGCAACAATCTTCAAGCCTCAAGAGCAAAGCTTCTCCCTTCAAATCCCAAAACTAAACTAAACTAAACTAAACTCTAACTAAAAGAGATGTGAGAGAAGTAGTGAGATGGATATGGTTGCTCTCTTTCTTTCATAAGCTTTGGAACACGCCCCTTTAAGCAGCAAATAGAGCATCTTCAGCCGTACAACGAAGAAAGATGAAGAGGCTAGCAGTTATAGGCTTACCACAGTCTGTGGGGACACCACGATTGGACCGTGGTTCTGGTTGGTTCCAAATTCTTCTGCTCTTCTCTTGCTCCACATGCATAAGGCTTGGGGTACCTCTATGGTGGGTCAAAATGCACTTAAATAGGGGTTAATTGCTAAGTCAAATGGTCTACAATCCTGCAAATATCATTAAAGAACCACTCCCAAGCGTAAAACGAGAATAGGAGCATAAATTATGACATTAAGCCTATAAATTCTCGAAAAAGTGCTACAAAACATCCTAAAAATGAAGCATATAAAAGTGCTTATCAATAATCCTTTAGCAATTCCAACCATCATCGTTGCCTTAAGTTAATCTCTTTCTCAGTAAAGATATACTTTAGGCTTTGGTGGCCAGTGTAAATCTTGCACGGCACTCCATACAGGTAGTATTGCCAAATTTTTAAGGCAAAACTTACTGCAGCTAACTCCAAATCACGAGTTGGGTAACCTAGCCTGTTCTTAGAAGCATTGTTATAAATAGTGTACTCTTTTTCTTCTACGGGCAAGATAAGGATAAGCGTTGTAGTTAAGCGTCTCTTTAGTTCTTGGAATGCTTCTTCACACTAGTTTGACCACTCAAATGTAGTAGTTTTCTTCAACAAGTTGGTCAGTGGAGATGCAATCTTCAAGAAATCTTTTATAAATCTTCTATAATATCCTGCTAAACTCAGAAAACTTCTGTTACATTGGTGGCCTGGGCCGTTTAGTAACCGGCTTTATTTTTTGAGGATCAACTTGATTCCCTCCTTGGTAACTATATGTCCCAAAAATGTCACTTCGATAAATCAAAACTCACACTTCTTCAACTTAGCATATAACTAATGTTCCCTCAAGGTTTGTAACACAATCCTCAAATGATCCGCATGTTCTTCCTTGTCCTAGGAATATATCAGGATGTCATTTATGAAAACCACCATAAATTTGTCCAAATAGGATCTGAAACTCAATTCATGAGATCCATAAATGCAACAGGGGCATTTGTAAGCCTAAAAGGCATCACAGTAAACTCATAATGACCACATCTAGTTTGGAAGGCTATTTTGGGAATACCTTCTGGCTTAATTCTAAGCTAATGATAGCCATACCTCAAATCAATCTTTGAAAACACCCCAACTCCTTGTAATTGATCAAATAGATCATCTATCCAAGGCAAAGGGTACTTATTTTTAATGGTTATTTTATTTAACTCCCCGATAATCTATGTACAACCTTAAGGTTCCATCATTTTTTTTCACAAACAACGCTGGGGCTCCCCAAGGTAAAACACTTAGCTTGATAAACCCTTTTTGCAATAACTCATCCAACTAGATTTTCAATTCATTGAGCTCGATTGGGGTCATCCTATATGAAGCTTTTGAAATAGGTTGCACATCATGAATTAACTCAATCTCAAAATCAATCTCTCTTTGAGGTGGTAGACCCAGCAACTCCTTAGGAAAAATATCAGGAAATTCACAAACTACAGGAATATTTTTTATTTTCATCTTCTCCTCTTTAACCTCAGTAACATAACACAAATATCCTATGCACCCTTGTCTTAGCAACTTCCTTACCTTCATGATTGAAATTATAGAATACCCATTCCTAAGTCTTTTCCCGTAAAAACATACTTCTTGACTTTCTTGATTCTTTAAAATGACCTAAAGGTTTCTACAATCTATGTTTGCCCTATAAATAATCAACCAGTCCCTTCCTAAGATTATATCGAATCCTGACATATCAAACCGGATCAAGTCCCTCGGGAACTCATGCTCAGCAATTACGACAGGAACATGTTTATAAAGAACAGTACATTCTATTACTTGCCCATTTGGCAAACTAGTTCTATAGTTTGCCTACTCTTTATTTTTTCCCAAATTCAATTGCAATGCAACCTAGGTAGATATAAATGAATGAGTCGCACCTGAATCAAATAAAACACAAAATGATTTTGGATTTAAAAAGAGAGTTCCAGTGACGACTGTACAAATATTGTAGCTTCCTTTTTGCTTATTATGTAAACTCGTCCTGCCGTTAGGGGTTTCGAGGGCAGGGTTCCCTGACGTGGGGGTGGTGCAGGCCTTGCAATTCCCTTTTCCATAACCTTCTGTCTTCTAGGGCAAGTGGCAATCGAATGATCAGGGTTTCCACACCACATGCACTTGTCAGTAGCTACTCAGCACTCGGCTGTAGTATGGTTTATCCGACCACACTTAGCATAAGGTTTGTGACTTTTAGCGGGGCCAGCAGTAGGTTTCTTCTATGCTACACTTTTGCTTGATGTATCGTAATCGTTCCGCTTCCTCTTCTGATTCCCCGAGTTCAAGGCCCTTAACTCACCCTTCACCCATTGCACCTCAGCAGCTCTTTCGTATAGCTCCTGGTAAGTTTGAATTGGCTGGCCCGCCAATTAATTTCGAATATAAAAAGCTAAATCTTTCTTAAACCTTCCCATTTTCAGCCTTTCGGTGGCTATAAAATCTAGAGTGAATCTTGATAACTCCCTAAACTTATGGGCATATTGCATCACCGTCATATTACTACTCATCTTTAACTCTATGAACTCTTTCTCCTTCTGTCGTCGAACTGTTATTGGATAAAACTTAGCCCTAAGCTCCCCAAGAAATTTAGCCCAAGTAAGCTCGGGTCCTTATAACTTATCTTTCATAGTACTCCACTAGATATCTACTTCACTAGCTAAATAAAAAGTCTCTATGTTTACCTTGTTCTCTTAAGGTACTTCATCTACTGCAAATATCTTTTCCATTCCTCTGATCCAATCTTCCAGTTCTATAGGATCAAGGTTTTCATCATAAACCTTAGGTTACGTCGAGCTACCCTGTCAGCTAGTTTGTCAGACTTTGGAGGTTTCTGGGGGTACAAGGGGTGCAGAGGGTACAGGGAAATTCTCTTCATCAGCTCAATTACCAAATTTTTCCAATAATTCGGGCCCTCCACATTAGTAGACACTTCCACCCCACTAGGATTTTGTTGGGGGTCCTCATTCACTTGATTACTTGAATCCTGAGATTCATCTTCTCTATTATTGAGATTGTTATTCACAGATTCTGATATACTGAATCACATAAACAAAGTTCATTATCTCAATTTGCATGACATTACCATAAAGCAGTAATCATTTAGAAATCAAAGCTCAATTTAACTCAAACATTACTTTTATTGCATACACATGTACATATATATAAAGGTCACCAAAAGAATATTACAACGCATCATGGTGACATTTCCCCGCATTCTAGCTGAAGCTTCTAACCTAGTCCCCCACCATACCCACTAACTGAAGTCATCCATTAAGTCAAATCCACCCCAAATCCAAAAAGAAAAGGCAGATGACCTCATCACAATTGGTTAGGTTAGTCCTATATACATCATATATACATGCAATGCGTAAAAGAATATCACACTACACTACCTGTACGGCACAAAATAACCAAAAGCAGGCCTAACCCATAACAAAGAGTAAGGTCATGCCTAATGATCCCGAGAGGGATCGTAATTGGGGCCGGAGGAATCATCATTCTCTTCTCTCGAGTCACTGTCAGCATCTGACATCTCTACATCCTCATCGTCAGGATCACTCTCGTGATCCTCTGGATCCTCCTCTAGTTGCTTATGTGGCACATGCTCTTCCACCCCCTCCTTCGGCTCCACCTCGTCCTCGTCTATCTCTATCTCTCCCTCATTTGAACTCACTTCTATCAGCTCTAGGGAACTCGGTACATCTACGACCACGTAAACCTCACCCGAGGCACATGATCCCTTTGATGACTGAGCAGCATCTTCCGAGCTAGCCTGCGGAGAAGCAGGTGGCGGCTGCATGGGAAGCTGTGGAGGTGGTGGTCTCTCAGCCGGTGGAGGCGCGGGTGGGATGATAGGTGGATGCATATCTAGAGTAGGGTAAATATATAGAAGAAACTCATAAGAAATGCCTCTCAAGTCTAACTCCTCCCAACGCAATAACTCCCGGGTGACCACAGTCCAAGCCCCTAGAATCTAAAATCTCTCCCGATCCACCCCTGGATCTCCTATAACCATGAAGTAATGATACTGTAGCCTGAACTCATGCCACGGGGTAGCGAGGGGCAAAGTCCACAACAATCTGTGAGTGCGAGACAATACGTCATGGAACTTGAAAAGAGGATCCTGCATATGGGCCACCATGACCGCATGCAGGGTCGAAATGTGAGCTGTTACCAAAGTATCTGGCACCATATGAATGGCATATGGGTCTGCAAGTGCTCCCGGATGATCCATCTAAACATAAAAATAACAAGATGGAGGAATGAGCCACATTCACAAATAGATTTTCCATAAGGAAAACATAATTTACCCATATCATTCCCTCAAAACCTTACACCCTAACCCTCGAGCGTCCTATGCTTGCAGTGATTCGCTAGTCTGGCTTTGATACCACAACTGTAACGCCCCGAATCCCTAATGTCTGATTATTCTAACTTAATAACTTATTTACTATTGATTAAAAGCGGAAGTCTTTTGTTTAGAGGTATTACCGCTGTTCTGTAATGGAACTAGGCTAACTGAATCTACCTGTATCACTGTGTTACCCACTTAATCACTTGGCTCATCAAATATTTGAAATAACATAGATTCGACCATTTCTACAATTCATGATACACCTGATAACTCAACGTATGATTTTCAAATACTAGCAAACACAATGTCCAAAAGAATATACAATCATCAGGTTCTTAGGGGTGCTAGCCTATAAATCATTGTGAGCGCTTGGCTAGCGAATCCTGAGCAAAAGGAATGATAACTCTCTCTCACTTCTTGCTACCCTCTGGTTTGCCAGGAGGAGGATCGTTCACTAATCCTTTACCTAAAACAGAAAGCACAAAAATATTCGAAATATGAGTCGAAGCTTCGCACGTACATCCCTATACAGTAAAATAAGTTTTGAGTTTAATTAGTTGGGCGCCCGCATTTCAAATCATTTTGTTTTGCAAACAGGAAATAGAGAATGTGCCAGTAAAGTTAATTTGCCAATTATTATCCAAAAGTGGACCCATGTTGACGTCTGCAGCGATCTTGAGATAGGTGCACACCTCCCAGAACGATTGGAAAGCCTGGGCTACAGCCGCGCAGGTAAATTGAAGGGTATAAGTTCTGACAATTAATAATTGATGGGGCCACTTGCTTAGGTGATAAAACAATGCATAAAATTATTTATTATATGAATATTATATTAATTTTGCATAGTTTGAGAGACATGTGAGTTTTCGAAGAGCACAGGTAATGTACGTACCTAGACTTTGAAAGTCTCTCTCCGTTTTAGTGAAAATCATTTGCTGGCAGCTTGAAGTGATAGAGATAGCCTCACTTCAACTCCAAATATGTCATTTTCTCAATTAGTGCAAGTTTAAGAAATTTTATTACATTTCTTAACTTAATGAATAATTTTAATTCCCTCGACTTCTCTTTTTATTATTAGCGCAGTAATTATTATTAACTTAATTTGGTTCTATTTTATTTTGTTTTTGTTCCTCTCCTTTATGTTGCCAATGTTTGTTTAATGAATATCATAAGAGTGCAATGGGGATGACTCGTCGTGTGCTTATTAATAATGACGTTATTACAATTCCTAGTTGAATTATTATTACAAGCTTGTTACTATCATTATTTCGTTGCACTATTAGTGTTAATGTCATTGCAAATTATTGTGATCACTATTATTATTATTATTATTATTATTATTATTATTATTATTATTATTATTATTATTATTATTATTATTATTATTATTATTATAGTTATATTTATTGTTATTAGTCACGGTTATGGGTTATACAACTAGCCATGACGTGGTTTAGTGACGATATGGGCTTGGCTTTGAGTACAAACCGAAGGGCACTCTTAACATATTTAACCCTTAAATGTACTTTCGAAAAACATCCGCAATCTCGGTCCTTACGTAAACTTAACCCCAAATTTAAATTTGAAACCATACTTTCCCTCCATTTTCGTCCCTCAAGCCACCTCACTTTCCTACCCTTTAACTGATTTAGCTTACTAACCCATATTAACTCTAGGTTAGCAATATCACTAGCTCAACAACCACCATTACAACCAAGTTAAGCTTAACACTTTGGCTTAATGTTCTCAAAATACCCAAGATCATTACATTCCCCTTCCTTCCTCTCTTCCTCTATCTCCATTTGACAACTAACTCCTAACATGTATCCACACAACACCTCACACATATTCCCATCTAATTAGCACAGTTAACTTATTTAAACACTAATAAAGCAACATAATTAAAATAAACATAATTAAAATAAACATTATCCAAGAATCTTAATCGCCATATCCATGGCAACACATACATTTCCAATGCACGCATAACCCACTAACCTCATTTAGATATTAATTAAAATTAATCTAGACACAATTAAAGCAACATAAATGAGCTTAATTTTTCATCCAAACCACAAACCCTAATCACCAATTCATGACCATAACTCACTCATCAACATATATTTCTTTTTAATCTTATTCAAATATGCATTACTATCCCTTTAAACCTAATTAAGTTTACATAATAAGCTTAATTCGCATCCAAGTCCAAAACCCTCACACACCACACTCTTCCTAATTCCCCCAGTTCACAACTTAATCCAAACATCCACAATAATCCAATAAATTTACAAATAAATACTCATTAGTGTTAATTACATTATTCACTACAAAAATTCAGATACAAAACATCAAAACCCAAATTATGAAAAGATAGGGTTCACACCTTCTAAGCATGATAAATCGGGAGAGAGAAGAGTGGACGGCTGTGGGCTTATTTATCGGCGACTGATGGTTACCAGCGATCGGCCAGATACGTTGGTCGGCTAGGTGGCGCGGGCCAGAGCAGAGAGAGGGGAGGGGTGATTTGTAGAACAGGGAGGGGGTCGGGTCTGGGAGTCATGGGGTTTGGGGTTCTTTTTTTTATTTTGTTTGTTTGTTTTAATTTGGGTTGTTTAATTTAAGTTTTAATTATTCCTTCTTCCTTTTTCTTTCTACCCTTTTATTTGTTGACACCTAATTTTTTCTCTAGATTTTTCCTTCTCATCTTTATTGTTGAATTAGTATATTTAGTTTTGATGACAACAAACCCAAGTGTAAAATGCTCTTAAGTAATGTTGCTCCAAACAAAGTTCTCCAAACAGGCATACACTGTTATTTTCAATATGCGTCTTAACTTGTTTGCTGAATGTTGAGAACAAGTCTTAAGAACAGGTCTCATACCTTGATGACTCACGCTCAAGTCAAGAACACCACCTCGATGAGTTGATTGTGTGTTAAGATCAGTTCCTGAACTCAAGCAATACAAGAACAACCTGGCAAACAGGCTAGGTGTTTCAAGGACAATCCAGCAAACAGGCCTTTCTGAACTCAAGCGATACAAGAACAACCTGGCAAACAGGTTGGTCTAGGTGGTTGGGGCAGCGTATTCGTCTTGAACAAGATGACTGGATCTACAACAAGATGTCTTGGGTAATTTAGGTTTTATTTTTTAGACTCTTGTTAATATGCCAATCTTGAAAAGTCTCTAACTAACCACTCTTGAATTGGTTGCGCTATTTGCTTCAGAACACCAAGTTTGAACAACCCTGTAAACAGGGTACCTAGGGTGTTTCTGAACTGCAACGGCCAAACCCGGTCACTTTGGAAAACTTATTTTGGTTGGCCAAAAGCTCTAATATATTTTGATAAAATTCCAAGACAGCAATTTAAGCTGTAGGAAATCTTTTGATATGAAAATCACTTGGGAGATTTGCAAAACTGATTTTGGAAAATATTTACCAAAACCGAAAATATTTCTCTCTTATCCTTTGGAAAGTGATTAATTCAAAATTCAAGGTGAGATTCTTTTCCAGGTATTTCACGGCTATTTTTAAGGGGAAAAGATAGTCTTTTATCTTCCAAAATCAAATCCCTGCAATATTGGGAAACTCTACCCTCATTAGATCTTTTAGCCGTTGAAATTCTCTGTGCTAAGCAAAAATCTCTCTTTGCTAAACATAGTTGATTTTAGCACTTCTCCTTGTTTTTGACCGTTGGATTTTTTGTTTAAAAACTCAACATTTCACTCCCATTCAGTAGAGAAGAAAAAACGAGAAACATACACAACATACGCAAAAAGGGAGAAGTGCAAAAATGGTTTTTCTAGTGAGAAGAAGAATTTTTCAAGCTACTCTTGAGAAAAGAAAAACCGAGACAAGTTGTGTTTAAGCTGAGCTTTCAAGATATTGGCATACTAGGACCTCATTATACCTTACATCTGCTTAAATCAGAAGCACCCCCGTAAGGTGTTTTGTAACCCTGATCTTGGATCAGAAAAGTGAGTGAGTGGTCCTCAGTTGTGTGGACTTTGGACGTATCCAATCTGGTGAGATTTGGACGTGGCGTAATCTTTCTTAGAAAAGAAGGTTACGTGGTTGCAAGTTGTAACAAGGTGTGTTACATTTGTAACGTGTGAAGCCCGTTAGTGAAAGTGGTTAAATCCTACACGAGGTAGGTCGTGGTTTTTCACACCTCAGTTGGGCTAGAGGTGTTTTCCACGGAAAAATTGTGTGCGCTTTATTTCCGTATTTATCTTGTTGATTTTTGCCTTTGAGCAAATTGAAAACATCTTGTGCAAACAAGTCAGAAGATTGTTTGTAATTCAAGAACAACCTCTGCAATCAGGAGGATGTTTGTCAGTTAGTACGCGAAAATCGAACACCACAATTCACCCCCCCTCTTGTAGGTAAGTACTCCTAAATTCAACAAGTGGTATCAGAGCAGGTTCTCTAACAAAAGGGCTAACACCTTGAGAGATTCTGAAGATGAGTACACCACAAGGAATCCTTAAAGAGCAATCCATTACTCGGCCACCCTATTTCAACGGCCAACATTATAGTTGGTAGAAGAATAGGATAGAGAACTATATTCAGGCAGAAGATTATGAGTTATGGATGCTCATCAAGAAGGGGCCCCTTGTTCCCATCAAGGTGCTTGAAGATGGTAAGAAGGTTCCCAAGGAACCCATAGAGTTTGATACTGAAGACTATAAGAAAATGGAAAAGAATGCCAAGGCCAAGAAGCTATTATATTTTGGCCTAGGTCCAGATGAATATACACGTATCTCGGAGTGTGAGTCAGCCCAGGAGATATGGAATGCCCTCCAACTAGCTCATGAAGGAACAAGTCAAGTCAAACAATCACGTATTGAGCTACTCATGAGGCAATATGAGTTGTTTGATATGGGTGATCGTGAGAACGTGATGGATATGTACACACGCTTCACCCCACAACAAACGAGCTAAATCCCTGGGAAAATCCTTCACCACAGAAGAGCTGGTGAGGAAGATCTAAGGATTTTGCCTCGGTCTTGGGAAGCGAAGGTGATAGCCATCCAAGAAGCTAAAGACATGAACAAGATCACCCTCGACGAATTGATTGGCAATCTTCAAACCTATGAACTCAGAAAGAACACACAATAAAAAGAGGAGCAGAAGAAGGATCGTGGGCTTGCCTTGAAAGCACAAGAGGATGATGACTCTGACCTTGAGGATGAAGAGATGGCCTTAATGACACGAAAGTTCAAGAAATTCTTCAAAAAGGTCAAAGAAAACAGCAGAAGAAAGGACTTCAGTAAATCCAGAAACACCCCCCGAGAACAGTTCACAGGGTGTTTTAAATGTGGCAAACCAGATCACCTTGTGAAAAACTGCCCTCTGCTTCGAGAAGAGCAGGAGTTCGAACAACCCAGAAAACAGGTTCGAAAACAACCTGTGAACACCTCAGGCAAAAGATTCTCGAAGGCTATGCTTGCTGCCTGAGGAGACTCTTCTGAGGATGAAGGTGAATCTGAAAGTGAAGGAGATGCTGTAGCTCTCATGGCACAACGTGACTCAGACTCAGATGATGAATCTACAAACAGCTTGACTGATCCCAAGAACAAGGCTGAAGTGAGAGAGAACAACCCCACAAACAACCCAGCAAACAGGGTAAGAAACACCCTGGTAAATAGCTCAGAAAATAACCTTGAAAACAGGCAGCTGTGGTATGTTGATAGTGGGTGTTCGCGGCATATGACCGGAGAAAAATCAAACTTTCTCTCACTTACAGCTTCAACCGGTGGGAGCGTGGCTTTTGGAAACGGCAAGTCTGGGACAATTGTCGGTATAGGTAGCATTGGTAAAACTCTCTCCCACTCAATTGATAATGTGCACTTAGTTGATGGTTTAAAGCATAATTTACTAAGTGTGTCCCAACTGTGTGACAAGAACAATCTAGTGGTGTTCTCATGAACACATTGCTTGGTTGTCAATGCCAACACAGGAGACGTTGTGTTAAAGGGGAAGCGTCACAAAAATGTTTACAAAGTTTGTATTTCCACACTTCTCCAAAACAACCTGACTTGTTTGAGTGCTGTGAATGATGATATAATGCTCTGGCACAAGAGACTAGGTCATGCGAGCCTTACTCTTTTAAACAAACTTGTTTCCAAAGACTTGGTTGTTGGACTACCTTCCATCAAGTTTAATGATGACAGGGTATGTGAAGCTTGTCCAAAAGGAAAACAAGTCAGATTGTCTTTTAAATCAAAAAGGTGTGTTAGCACTACCCGACCTCTTGAATTATTACACATTGATCTATGTGGTCCTATGAGGATAACAAGTAGAGGTGGGAAGAGGTATGTGCTTGTCATAGTGGATGATTACTCTCGATTTACTTGGACCCTGTTCTTGGCCTCCAAGGATGAAACTTTTGAGAATTTTATTGCCCTTCTCAAAAAGGTTGAAAAGAGAGTAGGACACTCATTGGTTAGCTTGAGGTCTGATCATGGTACTGAATTTGAAAATGCAAGTTTTACAGAATTTTGTAATACGCATGGTGTTTATCATAACTTCTCGGCCCCAAGAACACCCCAACAGAATGGGTTGGTTGAGCGCAAAAACCGCACCCTAGAAGACATGACTAGGACAATGTTTATTGCTAGTAGTCTTCCTAAGAACTTTTGGGCAGAAGCTTTGAACACATCATGTTACGTTATGAATAGATGTATGATTAGACCTATTTTGAACAAAACTCCCTACGAACTCTTCAAAGGCAGAAAGCCCAACATTATGCATTTAAGAACATTCGGTTGTAGGTGTTTTGTGCATAATAATGGGAAGGATGCTTTAGAAAAGTTTGATCCCAGGAGTGATGAGGCAATATTTCTCGGTTATTCCTCTCACAGCAAGGCATACAAAGTCTTTAACAAAAGAACCTTGTGCGTTGAGGAAAGTGTGCATGTGCTTTTTGATGAATCTAACACTTTGAATAAGAATGGTGCACAGGAAGAAGAGTTTGAATTAGGTCTTATCCGAAAAGAAGTGTTGCCCCATGAGAGACAAGGTAAGAACACCATGGAGACAACAGGCCCAGAAGTTGTTCCTCAAAACGGCAGGCAAGGTGAACACCAAACAGGGGGAAACACCGTTGAACCCTGTTCGGGACCATGTTCTTCAGGAACAGGCTTACAAACAGGTGCAGAAACAGGCTCAGGAGGTGTTCGTGAGCCTGATTCTCCAAATATTCCGGCTAGAGTAGAGCATGTGTCTGTGGATCCACTTACTCCACGACCATGGAAGCACCATAGTTCACACCCCCTTGATCAAATTCTATTTGATATTAACAGTGGAGTGCAAACTAGGTCTAAGCTTAAGAATTTCTGTGCTTTCTATGCTTTTCTCTCTAACATTGAGCCAAAGAATGTGAATGAAGCTCTTGCAGATTCAGATTGGGTCACGGCAATGCAAGAAGAGCTCCATCAATTTGAAAGAAACAGAGTATGACACCTGGTACCTAAACCTGCAGAGAGAACAATCATTGGAACCAAGTGGGTGTTCCGAAACAAACTGGATGAGTCAGGAACAGTAACTAGGAACAAGGCACGGCTGGTTGTTCAAAGGTATAACCAAGAAGAAGGGATCGATTATGAAGAAACCTTTGCACCAGTTGCTAGAATTGAGGCTATTCGAATCCTAATAGCCTTTGCAGCTCATATGGAAATCAAGCTATATCAAATGGACGTGAAAAGTGCATTCCTAAACGGATACCTTAAAGAAGAGGTGTATGTCAAACAACCCCCTGGTTTTGAAAACAGTGAATTTCCTAACCATGTTTTCAAACTTAACAAAGCTCTTTATGATTTAAAACAAGCTCCTAGAGCTTGGTATGAACGTTTGTCAAGTTTTTTACTTGAAAATAATTTTAGAAGAGGCAAGGTAGACAATACCTTGTTTCTAAAATCTAAGGGGGAACATTTATTGATTGTCCAAATATATGTTGATGACATTATATTTGGTGCAACTCATCATGATTTATGCAATGAATTTTCAAATATGATGAGGAGCGAGTTTGAGATGAGCATGATAGGTGAGCTTAACTTTTTCTTAGGCTTACAAATCAAGCAAACTCCAAACGGCACCATGATCCATCAACAAAAGTATATCAAGGAGCTACTTAAGCGTTTTGGGATGGAGTCGGCCAAATCCATAGACACTCCTATTTCTCCTTCAACCAAGTTGGTTATGGATGATGGGAGTCCCTCAGTTGAGGAGAAACTCTATAGGGGCATGATTGGGTCACTCCTATACCTAACCGCTAGTAGACCGGATATTGTTTTTAGTGTTGGTTTATGTGCCCGTTTTCAGTCTAATCCTAAGGAAACTCATCTTAAAGCTGTTAAACGGATACTAAGATATTTGAAGCATACACCCAATTTAGCTTTATGGTATCCTAGAGGTTGCAATTTTGATCTTGTTGGATATGCTGACGCTGACTATGCTGGATTCCTAGTTGATAGAAAGAGTACCTCAGGTATGGCTCACTTTCTTGGACCTTGTTTGGTATCTTGGGCTACCAAGAAGCAACATTCAGTTGCCATGTCCACAGCAGAAGCTGAATATGTTGCAGCAGCTTCATGTTGTGCTCAACTGTTGTGGATAAGACAACAGCTTAAGGACTTTTGTGTTGACACTGGATGCATTCCTATTTTTTGTGATAACACAAGTGCAATTAACATTGCCAAAAATCCATGTCAACATAAAAGAACAAAGCATATTGACATTCGACATCATTTCTTGAGAGATAATGTTGAAAAGGGTTTAATTTCTATGAATTTTTGCACAACGAAAAATCAAATTGCTGATATATTCACTAAGGCACTAGCTAGAGATCAATTTGAGAGAAATAGACTGGAACTAGGGTTGGTAAGAACACCCTGAGATACTTGTTTCCAAGACATGAACTAGGTTTGGTAAAAACAACCTCTACACCTTGTTCTCTCCCCTTGTTTGCAAATCTTATTAGCAACTGATGTGATTTATGTACAATGAGTGCATACACTCGAATTGCGTGCGTTTTTTTTTAATTTATACAAAGAGTGCAGCATAAGGGGATGTACTAAGGATCACTGGAGCAGCTCTGCCACCCCTAGTACCAATGAGTCAAATCAAGATCAAACGGCGAAGAACAGGCAGGTATCTTGATCGAACGGAAAGAACAGGTACGTCCCTTGGTTGTTCGATGCATATGGGAATGTGTTTTCTTTAAACCTCCCTCCTTACCAAGGCACACGCCTTTAATGTTCTCACCCGTTGCAAACCTAGAGATCTTTAAAAGATTTTGGGTGCTCTCTCTCTCTTTAAATGCCCTGTTCTCAGTTCTTCTTTTCACCTGACTTCATCTCGCTCAAAAGCAAACCCTGCAATCATGATTCGCCACATAGGGCGAATTGCGAACACCACCCGAGCCCATGATCTTGGCTATGGGTTTCTGCTGACAAGGGTGTTTGAGCACTTTGGGATAGCGCTCACACGGAGAGTGGCGGCCCAAATCATTGATGAGATTGGGATTGACACCCTGCTAGGGTGTGGCTATGAGGTTGGCGAAGGGTCAGTCTCCAAACAGGGTCGTCGACCACCTCGACCACCTGTTTCTGGGCAACCTTCCATCAAGGTTGAGGCTGTTCTTGAGGACAATGCTCGCCTCAAGGATGAGCTCTCCGCCGTCAAGGCTGCTCTTGCTGAGGAACAAGCCCTCTCCGCCAAACGCCATGAAGATTTGCTTGCCCTTCTCTCCACCCTTGCCCCCAGCATTCCTCCTCTGCAAACGAAACCACCCCTTGCTCCCTGATTGTCTAGGCTGGTCTCTAGTCTCCTCCTCCTCCTCTCTTAGTTTTGTTGTTTTGGCATTGTACTACTTTTCTTTGCAATGAAATATCTATTTGCAATGCTTTATATGCTTTTCTTGCAACCGTCCTGTTGTTCTTGCTTTTTAATGATGCCAAAAGGGGAAGAATAGTGTAACCTATTGACAAAGTATGACGAATGAGTCTGACCTTGACTCGATAGGCTGGGTTGACCTCTAACTCCTTGTACCTACGTGGATCCCTATCAGCATTCAATTTTTTTTTAATATAGACACTTGGTTTGTCATCATCAAAAAGGGGGAAATTGTTGAATTAGTATATTCAGTTTTGATGACAACAAACACAAGTGTAAAATGCTCTTAAGTAATGTTGCTCCAAACAAAGTTCTCCAAACAGGCATACACTGTTATTTTCAATATGCGTCTTAACTTGTTTGCTGAATGTTGAGAACAAGTCTTAAGAACAGGTCTCATACCTTGATGACTCACGCTTAAGTCAAGAACACCACCTCGATGAGTTGATTGTGTGTTAAGATCAGTTCCTGAACTCAAGCAATGCAAGAACAACCTGGCAAACAGGATAGGTGTTTCAAGGACAATCCAGCAAACAGGCCTTTCTGAACTCAAGCGATACAAGAACAACCTGGCAAACAGGTTGATCTAGGTGGTTGGGGCAGCGTATTCGTCTTGAATAAGATGACTGGATCTACAACAAGATGTCTTGTGTAATTTAGGTTTTATTCTTTAGACACTTGTTAATATGCCAATCTTGAAAAGTCTCTAACTAACCACTCTTGAATTGGTTGCGCTATTTGCTTCAGAACACCAAGTTTGAACAACCCTGTAAACAGGGTACCTAGGGTGTTTCTGAACTGCAACGGCCAAACCCGGTCACTTTGGAAAACTTATTTTGGTTGGCCAAAAGCTCTAATATATTTTGATAAAATTCCAAGACAGCAATTTAAGCTGTAGGAAATCTTTTGATATGAAAATCATTTGGGAGATTTGCAAAACTGATTTTGGAAAATATTTACCAAAACCGAAAATATTTCTCTCTTATCCTTTGGAAAGTGATTAATTCAAAATTCAAGCTGAGATTCTTTTCCAGGTATTTCACGGCTATTTTTAAGGGGAAAAGATAGTCTTTTATCCTCCAAAATCAAATCCCTACAATATTGGGAAACTCTATCCTCATTGGATCTTTTAGCCGTTGGAATTCTCTGTGCTAAGCAAAAATCTCTCTTTGCTAAACATAGCTGATTTTATCACCTCTCCTTATTTTTGACCGTTGGATTTTTTGTTTAAAAACTCAACATTTCACTCCCATTCAGTAGAGAAGAAAAAACGAGAAACATACACAACATACGCAAAAAGGGAGAAGTGCAAAAGTGGTTTTTCTAGTGAGAAGAATTTTTTGAGCTACTCTTGAGAAAAGAAAAACCGAGACAAGTTGTGTTTAAGCTGAGCTTTCAAGATATTGGCATACTAGGACCTCATTGTACCTTACATCTGCTTAAATCAGAAGCACCCCCGTAAGGTGTTTTGTAACCCTGATCTTGGATCAGAAAAGTGAGTGAGTGGTCCTCAGTCGTGTGGACTTTGGACGTGTCCAATCTGGTGAGATTTGGACGTGGTGTAACCTTTCTTAGAAAAGAAGGTTACGTGGTTGCAAGTTGTAACAAGGTGTGTTACATTTGTAACGTGTGAAGCCCGTT
This sequence comes from Carnegiea gigantea, assembly GCA_029747015.1. NCBI lineage: Eukaryota > Viridiplantae > Streptophyta > Magnoliopsida > Caryophyllales > Cactaceae > Carnegiea > Carnegiea gigantea. The sequence goes on from JAKOGI010001470.1 coordinate 34,312, forward strand.
AGTGAAAGTGGTTAAATCCTACACGAGGTAGGTCGTGGTTTTTCACACCTCAGTTGGGCTAGAGGTGTTTTCCACGGAAAAATTGTGTGTGCTTTATTTCCGCATTTATCTTGTTGATTTTCGCCTTTGAGCAAATTGAAAACATCTGGTGCAAACAAGTCAGAAGGTTGTTTGTAATTCAAGAACAACCTCTGCAATCAGGAGGGTGTTTGTCAGTTAGTACGCGAAAATCGAACACCACAATTCACCCCCCCTCTTGTGGGTAAGTACTCCTAAATTCAACATTTATCCTACCCATCTTATTTTCATTTCATTTTATTTTTCCCTTCATTACTTATGTACATATATATAGATAATTGAATTAATATTTTTGGCAAAAATCAACAAATGAAATTATACATCTTTTGGATAAAAAATTTGGGTGAAATATTTTCATTTTTGAGTATGGTCTTACTCTTACTATATACATAACTTATCTTTTTATTATTGTAATGCTGTTACTATATTTATTCGTAAATCGTTATTATTACTATAATTATCATTTTTCGAATTTACCCTTTGATAATTAGGCTAATTTTTAAAATTATTTATTTTCTTTTTCCTTTTTATTTAACAGTCGTTCAAGTATTTTAAGGCCACACTGTCATTCCAAGCTATACAGCACACATAATATGCATATATATAAAATGCTAAAATTGAAATGCAGCGCAACTTGATTAATTCGTAATTAAGAAAATTTAAAGTAATTAATATGAATCTTAGGTTCGAGCCATTACATTATCTTGTGTAGATATTGTAATTAGCATATGCTACTTATCTACTAGATACTAAATTCCTATGTGCAGACTTGTCCCCAAGTGACGACGGTAATGTCCTAGCTTCGTAGCATATTCTGCTACCTGCTAATGCTTATTAATGAAGGTATTAAAGGTTATTAAGTTGGGGCATTACACTAGTCTTAATATTAATGACATAGCTCTATTTTCTTGGCTTTACATTCAACAACTTCGTATTTTATGAGTGTCCCATGAATTCATATACCAAAAACTTAATTCACTATAAAAGTTTCTTTGCGCCCAATAGGTGCATAGGACACCATTAAACTCTTGGTATATTCACCTTTGATAACCGAGTGCAAGTAAGCGTTTCTAAGTCTTGTATCTTGGCCCAGAGATAAGGGATATGGAAGTGTTTGAAGGAAAATTTGTTGAAAAGATTGATGAATGTCCTATTTACATGGATTGTTTAAGTGCTTGCGAGTCATTTTAGGGGATTGATAAGCTCAACCGTATGATTTACACCCATCTTTCTACATTACGCTCGAGTTTTTCTTGTTGTGAGAGTGTTTTTAGATTTTGACTTTGCGAGCGCAAGTTGTATTAGTAGAAGGAAGATTTTAAGGCCTTGTAGATCAAAGAAGGAAGCAAAGGGGGCTAAAAAACATCCATCATGTACCACAGTCTAGGAGGCTCTAGGAAGAAACAACAGAGAGAATAAATGAAGACAAACCTAGCAGAGGGTAGCACAACTAGATTATGGTGGTGGCCATAGTCCATGGTGAACCCCAACTGTCTGTTGTCACTCTTCTTCCTCGGGCCATCTTGATTTTTTTCATGGCTGTTTGTTTTCAAGTATTTTTTGATGCTAGACAACCTTGAATTCCGCAATAAAAGCCTCATTTGTAGCCTTCTTTAGGTTTACATCATCTATCTACCATCACCCATCATCTTTCTCATATCCACAATCCACCATTTTTGAGAGCTCGAAGGAAGGAGGAGTGGAGACTGACCCAAGTTCGAATAATTTCAGGTGTTGATTGAGAGATTGCCTACCTGTCTTCAAGAATAAGCAATCTTCTCTTCATTTTATGATCTAGATAGATTTATGCTTTTAGATGTTTGTTTTGTTGAATTTGAACATGAGTGAGTAGTCTTCTTTATCTTAGAGTTGCTAAACCAAACTGATGTCGTTGATTTTGCTAGTTTGAATTAATTGTACTTTGAATCTTTGTTTCATTATTTCAACTTCATTCTAGAGTTTTAATTGCTATTGTGAGTTTTTTGCCTAATTTTTTGCATGAACGTTAGATGCTTGATCAAAATACTAAAAGGTGAATATCGATATTGGAAACTAAGATTATACTTGATTTTATAATTGATTGAGAAAGGATTCTGAATCGTGTGGTCTTGTAATAATCATACAGTTGAATAAATGAAGATCTAATGAGAATTAGTAATTAGTTTGATCGACTTAATTAACCCTGTTTTTAAAGAAAGCTGTGAATTCTTAAATATTATCGACCATTGAATCAACCGGCAGAGTGGCAAGTGCTTATTTAACTAGTTAGATCGGCATAACATTAGATGATGCTACTGCTAGATGTTTTTAATGATTGAAATTAGTCCTAGTTCGTTTAATGTTTGTTAGATATAATCCAAATCCAATCTTAATTTCGCTTAGCAAACTTTAAAGGTATATTTGGTACTTCAATCTAGTTTTCGTGAGAACGACCTTGACACACTACAACACCCTGTGTGCTTGCGGTGGCAATCAAGTGTTTCACACTAAGAGAAAATTCAGATGCAATAAGCAATTAGAGTAGGCAATTAGGGGTAGTTTGAGGTTGAACGAGACCTTATACCCACAGTGAAAAAGGTTAGAGAAATATTTGTATTTTGGAAGAAGGAGCACATTTCTTCATGTGGAAGACATCATCAATATTGTTTCAAGACCTTTATTGTGCCTTGAAGTTGTACTTACCCATAGAGCAGAAGATAAGAGGCTTATAGGGGGATTCTTGAATGAAAGAAGGGGATCAGAATCATAAATCACCATTATACTCCATCTTGGGTCTTTTCTGGCAAACATCACAAGTGCAAATGCTCATGTGTTGCATGAAAAACATTTACTTTTACGTGCTGGTTTTTTTAGGTGTACCTCATAACATTTTTAGCATTTAAGTGTTATCAATTAAACTGAGGAATCATCTAAGTTAATGACAATTCATATTTTATATATAACTTTCTCCTTCATTGCACCTACTTTTATGTCTTTGAAATATATTTTTATGGAAAATAATGCATATTTTATATGATTTTCAGGTAAAAATAAAATGAAAGAATTTGGGAGGAGTTGCTCAATTTTACTTGGATTTTTCACAAGTGCAATGCCTAAAGTCCAAGTCCAAGAGCCCAAAAGAAGGAAAGAAGAAGAGGAAGAAGAGCAAGGCAGCCATGCTTGGGCCTGTGCATCGCGGCCCATTGTCAAACTCCAACCCAGCCTCCTCTCTCTCTCTCTTTTTTTTTCCTCCGCCTGGGCCTGGCCCAGCACTAGCTTTCTCCTCCTCATTCCCACACTTCTTCTCTCCCTCCGTTTGGGCCTATTTTGACGGCCCAGTGGCTCTAGCTTGCCTCCCCCTTCATTTTTTCCTTCTCTCCTTTCTTTCCGTGTGGGCCTATGCTGCAGCCCAGTCGTGCCTCCCAGCAAGTCCAAGCCAACATCAACTCATCTACTCTTCATCTCTATTCTCCACATGATCAATTGTTTACCTAGTCAAAGCAATTAAGCAAATTAATATTATACTTATGACTAGCCATAACCATGCATGTAACATCCCAAATTAATTGGAATTAATTTCCATTAATTTTGGGGGTATCCTAAGGGGTGGATTTTCCACTATAAAAGGGGCCAAGGTTGAGGGAAAAAGGACACACACACATTCATCCACTCTCTTACTCAAGCATCTTCTTATTCTTCCATCTTTCATTTTTCTAGAGAGAATCTTTGGAAGACAAAACCATTTGGGTTGAGAGGTTTGGAAGAAAATAAGCTTCATTAGCTATTTTTCTCTTCTCTTCTCATCTCATTTGTGAGTCAACTTTGAGAGTTTACACTAAGTTTCATAATTTTATGTAATTGAGTATAAGGTTTGGACATAGGAAGTAAAATATACCAATTTCAATGGTGTTTTTGCTAACTATGGCCGGCTAAACTACTCATTCAAGGATTAGGATGGATCCTTAGTAATAATATTATTTTGCTAAATTCTTATGGGGTTGTTCTTGTCTCTTTTGCATAATCTTGAGTTTACATTTGATCATCATCTACTCATGCATTTTAATACTAATGTTTAATCATGTTGATGACACTAGTTTAATTTGCTATCTCAAATGAATATTGGACCTTGTAGGCTAATATGATGATTATGTAATTGGATTTAAAATTATAATTGTTTAAATTGAATAATTTATGCTAGAAATTAGATGAGTTATGTCTAAAAAGAATAATTCATGCTAAACCACTAGGTAAATTATGTCACTTTGTAATTATAATCATCTTTTTAATTTATGACCTAATGCTTGTAGCTTAGATTGAACAAGAGACAAATTGAATCCCCATTTGAATTAGTAATTAATATTGGCATCAAAGGTGAAATCCGAAATCCTAGATTTTTCTCCTATTTGAATTCTCTCTACTTTGCTACTCACTTACTCTTCTTTTGCTCCTTAAATTATATTGATAATCGAACTCATAAAATTGTGATTATTCTTTATAATCGGAAAGGTTAAGTTTAAGAATCACTATTGTTCCTCGTGGGATCGACACCCTAATACTCGCTAGTCTACAATTAACCTTGTGCACTTGCAAGTAAAAAGGGTTTTAAAACTAGAACATAAAATCCACATCAAGTTTTTAGCGCCGTTGCCGGGGAACGAATAGTGATTTTTGAATTTTCTCTTCCTTTTATTTATTTTTTTTCCCCCTCTTCCCTGCTAATCTAACAACTTTATTTATTTATGCTCCATCCCCTTTCCTTTTCTTTTGTTATTTCATTCCCCAATCCCTCCTAATCTAACCATTTTTCTTTTGTTCTTCCCGCTCCTGTCTAATCTAACTATTTTCCCTATCCCTTCTAACCTAATCTATTTTTATTTTTATTTATTTTTTTATTTTCTCCCTCTCCCCCACTAATCTAACAACCTAATCTAACTTTTTTTTTTCTTTTTGTTATTTTATTTATTGTACCTAATCTAACAATCCCTTCCCCTTTTATTTCTGTTGTTTTTTTATTTACTTTATTTTTTTTCTTTTGCTTTATTTTGCTTTATTATTTTTTGTTATTTTTCCCCGTTCCCTTGGTTCTTTCTTTTATTTGTTTATTTTTTTATTTTTATTTTATTTTTTTCATTTCTCTCTTCTTATCTCTCTTTTCTTTTTTCTCTTTTATTTTGTTTGGTGGTTATTATTGTGGTGATTACATTCTTTTCTTTTTGTTGTTTGTTGGTATATGCTTGGTAGACGTTCTTTGTGCTTAGATCTTGAACCATATAATCCTGAAATTGAACGCTCTCTTTGTGAGATAAGAGCTAAGAAATCAGAATCTAAGAACAAAATGGTTGAAGAACAACCAACCCCACCACCTAAGTAACTTAAGGAATATTTCACTCCCGCCACTTATGACTCACCAACAAGAACCCGTATGCCCACTGTTACGGTGCCATTTGAGATTAAACATTCTCTTATCCAAATGCTTCCGTCGTTTTATGGGCTAGAGTCTGAAAATCCTTTCAAGCATGTTGATGCATTCTTAGAGATTTGCTCTACTGTGTTTTTAAATAATATCTCTGATGATGCTCTTCGCTTGCGGCTTTTTCCTTTTTCTTTAAAAGATAAAGCCAAAACTTGGTTGGACACTAAGACCAATATCACTACTTGGGATCAATTGCAAAAGAAATTCTTGAAAAAGTTTTTCTCCATTGGTAAACTGACTGCCTTAAGACGTGCTATAACCACCTTCTCACAAAATAAAAATGAGCAGTTGCATGAAAGTTGGGAACGGTTTAAAGAATTGTTGCGATGTTGTCCTCATCATAAGGTCCCTATGTGGCAACTTGTCCAGAGTTTTTACTCTGGCTTAGATGAGTATAATAGGCAGATGGTTGATGCATCATGTGGTGGTAGTTTTTTGTACAAAACTCCTGAAGAAGCTTGGAAACTATTTGAACATTTGAGTGAAAATTCACACTTGCATGCTACTTCCTCACATTCTGATTTACCTAGACACTTAGGAAGTAAAGGGGGGATTTATGAGGTTTCACATTCAATTGACCTTTCTAGTAAAGTTGATGCTTTAGCTAAGAAATTTGATCAATTGTTATGTATGAATAAAGTGTCTAATGCCCCTAATATGCAAGATGTGTGTTCGATTTGTGCTAGTCCCATGCATGCTTCTGTTGATTGTCCGTGTCTTGGTAAGTCTGACTGTGTGACTGAACAAGTAAATGCTGCCCAAGGATTTCCTCCATCCAACAACCCTTATTCTAATACCTATAATCATGGTTGGAGGAATCATCCTAATTTTTCATGGAGGTCTCAAAATGTTGAGAATCCTCAGACCCAGTCTAGCAGACCTACCCCTCCTGGTTTTCAAAACCAGAGATATGCTCTTCCCTCTTCCCATCAAGCTCCATCTGGGAGCTCTGATATAGACAAGGTAATTTCTGCCCTTGGAACCTTGACTCTGTTGTGCAAAATGTTGATTCTAAGGTCCAAGGCATTGAGTCTAAAATGCATATAGTTGACTCTCACTCATAATCTATAGCTAAATTAGAAACCCAACTTGGGCAACTAGCCATAGCTGTAGGTAAAAGAGAAGAAGGAAAACTTCCGAGTCATCTCATCCAGAACCCTAAAGGCCAGCAATTTGAACAATTGAAAGCTGTAATGGTTCTTAGGAGTGGTAAAGAAGTGGATAACAAGGTGAGTGAGAAGAAATATGATAAAGATGAAGGACTTAAGACCATGAAGAGTGACCTTGAGATTGAAAAAGAGAATGACCTATCCCCCTCTCCTGTTGTGTCTAACCCCATTGTGACATATGAGCCAAGGGTTCCTTACCCTCAAGCTTTGGATGCTCCTTTCCCTTCCAAGAAAGACAAGCAAAGAGATGACATCTTAGAGACTTTTAAGCAAGTTAAGGTCAATCTTCCCCTCTTAGAAGCAATTAGACAGATCCCAGCCTATGCTAAGTTCCTTAAAGACATGTGCACTTTTAAAAGAAAATCTAAAGATGACAAGTCTAAAAAGGTTCTTCTAAGTGAACAAGTAAGTTCAATTCTGAAATGTGATACTCCCCCTAAGTTCAAAGATCCTGGTGTCCCTACCATTTCATGTTTTATTGGCAATCACAAAATTGAAAGGGCACTTTTGGATTTGGGTTCTAGTGTCAATTTGATACCATATTCTGTTTACTTAAAGTTGGGATTAGGTGAACTGCAACCTTCCAACTGTACCCTTCAACTTGCTGATAGGTCGGTTAGGACTCCTAGGGGGCGAATAGATGATGTCTTAGTGCAAATTGATAAAGGATTCTTTCCTGTTGACTTTGTTGTGTTGGATACGGACCCTAGTCACGCTTCTAAGCAGATCCCTCTTATTTTAGGACGTCCCTTCCTAGCCACAGCTAATGCTACCATTAACTGTAGGTCGGGAATCATGGATGTCTCGGTCATGAACATGAGGGTTAGGCTTAACATTTTTAAAGCTTCTGCTCAACCAGTGTTTGAAGATGAATCTGAATGCTTCTTTGTTGATATGATTGATGGTATGATTGAAGAAGTCTTGCCTGCTATTCTGAATAGTGATCCCTTGGGAACCTGTCTTTCTCATGGGGATTTGAGGTTATTTGAATTAGAAAGTACCATAAGTGAGATGAATTTTATTCTTGACTCCACTCCTTATCTTGAGTCTTCCTCTTGGGTGTCCACATATGAACCTCTTCCCCCCTTGGCTAGTTCTCCTATGCCACCTTCTATTGTATCTCCACCTAAACTTGAGTTAAAACCTCCCCCTGATTCACTCAAGTATATGTTTTTAGGCCCCAAAGAGACCCTACCGGTTATTATATCTTCTCTTCTATCTTGTGATCAAGAGGAAGAGTTGATTCGTGTTTTGTCTGATCATAAGGGTGCTATTGGATGGTCGGTTGCTGATTTGAAAGAGATTAGTCCCACAATTTGTATGCACAGAGTTCATTTAGAGGATGATGTTAAACCTGTTAGGCAAATGCAACGTAGACTGAACCCTCACATGAAAAAAATTGTCCAGGAAGAGGTAGTTAAGCTTTTGGATGCAGGCATTATCTACCCTATTTCTGATAATCAATGGGTCAGTCCAGTTCAAGTAGTTCCTAAGAAATCTGGCATAACTGTGGTTAAGAATATTGAAGGTGAACTAATTCCCACTAGACAGACCACGGGGTGGAGGGTGTGCATTGATTACAGAAAGCTGAATTCTGTCACTAGAAAAGACCATTTTCCCCTCCCATTCATTGATCAAATTTTGAAAAAGTTAGCTGGACAAAGTTTTTACTGCTTTTTAGATGGGTATTCTGGTTACAACCAAATACCTGTCTATCCTGAGGACCAAGAGAAAACCACATTTACATGCCCGTCAGTACCTTTGCTTATCGGAGGATGCCTTTTGGGTTGTGTAATGCACCTTCCACATTCCAGAGATGTATGATGGCCATATTTTCTGATTATATTGATAATTTCATGGAAGTGTTTATGGATGATTTCTCTGTTTTCGGTTCTTCCTTTAATGTGTACCTTGCTAATCTATCCATTGTGCTAAAAAGATGTGAAGAAGTGAATCTTGTTTTGAGTTGGGAAAAGAGTCATTTCATGGTCCAAGTAGGGATTGTTTTGGGACATAAAGTGTCCGAAAAAGGGATTGAGGTTGATAAAGCCAAGGTTGATCTGATTTCTAATTTGCTTGTGCCTTCTTCTGTGAAGTAAGTTAGATCTTTCCTTGGTCATGCTGGTTTCTATAGGAGATTTATTAAGGATTTTAGCAAAGTGGCTCGTCCACTTACTAATCTTCTTACCAAAGATACTCCTTTTGTGATTAATGAGTCTTGTGTGCAAGCTTTTGAAAAGCTTTGATCTTTGTTGGTGTCAGCTCCTATTGTGCAACCCCCTGATTTTTCTTTGCCATTCGAGATCATGTGTGATGCATCTGATTTTGCTATTGGGGCTGTTTTGGGTCAAAGGGTGAATAGAATACCTCATGTCATTTGTTATGCTAGTAGAACTCTAACTGATGCCCAAAAGAATTATTCTACTACTGAGAAAGAGTTGCTAACTGTGGTATTTGCACTTGATAAATTTCGTCCGTACCTTTTGTGTTCTAAAGTGATTGTGTTTACTGATCATGCTGCATTAAAACACTTATTGGCTAAGAATTACACTAAGCCAAGACTCATTAGATGGATTTTGTTGCTCCAAGAGTTTGATATTGAAATAAAAGATAGGAAAGGTTCTAAAAATTCTGTTGCAGACCACTTGTCTAGAATCATTACTGAGTATACTGATGACTCAGTTCGATTTTCTGACCACTTTCCTGATGAGCAACTATTTGCTGTGTCACGTGCCCCTCTCCCTTGGTTTGCTCACATTGTGAACTACCTCGTCACTAGGAAGATTCCTCCTCACTGGTCCAAACAAGAGAAAGATAGGTTCTTCTCACAGGTAAGACATTACTATTGGGAAGATCCTTATCTTTTCAAACATTGCCCTGACCAAGTGGTACGACGATGTGTCCCCGAGAGTGAAATCCATAGTATTCTCACATTTTGTCACTCTTATGCTTGTGGTGGTCACTTTGGAGGTCGTAGGACAGCTGTTAAAGTCCTACAAAGTGGGTTCTTTTGGCCCACTCTGTTTAGAGATGCTCACAAATTCTGTCTTGCTTGTGAGCGTTGTCAACGTACGGGTGCCCTGTCCCGTCGTGATATGATGCCCCTTTCCCCTATTCTGATTGTTGAAATATTTTATGTGTGGGGCATTGATTTCATGGATCCCTTTCCCCCATCTTTTGGCTTTGTATACATATTGGTTGCTGTTGATTATGTATCAAAGTGGGTGGAAGCTCAAGCTACTAGGACTAATGACCACAAGGTTGTGGTCAAGTTTGTGAAAGAGTACATTTTCTGTCGATGTGGAACCCCTAGAGCCCTTATTAGTGATGGAGGGAGTCACTTTTGTCATCGATCTTTTGAGACTTTGCTTAGGAAGTATTCTGTAACTCATAAAGTAGCTACTCCTTATCATCCTCAGACTAGTGGTCAAGTTGAGGTGTCAAATCGTGAAATTAAATCTATCCTTGAAAAAACGGTTCGACCTGATAGAAAAGACTGGTCTTTGAGATTGCATGATGCTCTTTGGGCCTATCGTACTGCTTATAAGACTTCCATTGGGATGTCTCCTTACCGGCTTCTTTTTGGTAAGGCTTGTTACTTACCGGTTAAGTTAGAACACCGTGCTTTTTAGGCTATTAAAATTTTTAATTTTGATATGAAACAAGCAGGTTCTAACCATAGGCTTCAATTAAATGAGTTGGAAGAGTTGCGTAATGAAGCCTATGAGAATGCTAAGATTTATAAAGCCAAAACCAAAGCTTTTCATGATAAAACGATTTCTCGTAAATCTTTTGAACCTAATCAAAAGGTTTGGCTTTTTAACTAAGCTTAAACTGTTTCCTGGCAAGTTGAGATCTAGATGGGATGGTCCTTTTGCTGTCCAACAAGTGTTTCCCTCTAGGGCAGTTCAAATTTTGGATCCTCAAGATGGTAGAGTTCTTATGGTTAATGGTCAACGTTTGAAACCTATTGTGACTCATGATATTAACCCTGGTTTGATTGAATCCATCAACTTGGTCGACCCTATCTACTGTGATTAGTGGTGGGGCATTGTCTGGCTGAAGACATTAAACTTAGCGCTTGTTGGGAGGCAACCCAATCTTTTTAGGTGATTTTGAGTCTTTTATTTTTATTTTTATTTTTATATATATATATTTTTAATCAAGGTGTGCTTGTGTTATTGAATGTGATTCTGTACTTGGTTTTTGGCTTTTGAGGTTGGTAATGGTTGTGAAGGCGCTTTGGGAGTGTGATTGCTTTGCTTACATGAAAACAACTTTCCTCGTGCTATCAGGTTGTATTGCTCTTTTCTCCATTTTTCTTTATTTTATTGTTTTCTACATTGAGGACAATGTGAGGTTTAGGTGTGGGGGGGAGGCAAAATGAAAATTTTGAGAAAGATTAAACTTGAAAATTTATGGGTGAATTTGATTTTGGGAAGAGATTGAGTGTCCTAATTGTGCATGTCTTATTCCTATTATATGGATTTGATTCATCTGACCCATGCTCATTAGAGATTATTTCTAGCCTTGACTAGTTGAAGGCCAAAATTTTTGCTGTGCTAATGTCACTATGTAATCGATTTTGAGTATGAGATGTAACCCCATTTATAATGTCGTGATGAGTATTCGTTAAGCATTGAGTTTCCCATTGACTTTTCAATCAAAAAAAAAAAAAACAAAAATCAAATAAATGAAATTAATTAAGTTCTGCTTTCGGTACCACTATTCAGGTCCTATCTATATCCATATCTTTTAATTGCCTGAATATGTACTAAGTGTTTCTCTGAGTGTTATCATTATTCATATCTTTATCCACTCAAGAAAGCACATGAAATCAAGTAACTTATGAAAATAGAAAAGCTCACAAAAAAAAAACAAAATAAAAAAAATAATCATTTGATTTGGCATTGGGAACTCGATTTTGAAAAATGCTCTTGTGATTTTTGTTATGTGGGGTGAAATTTTGTGCTTATGGTTTACTACTTGGTTTCGTTGTGTACTTAATTTGCTTGAATTTTGGCCTATTGACTTGGTCGAAATTGGAAATCTTTGATAATGAGTTGTGGGTTGGTAGTGAATTGATATATGTGATTTGGAGTGGACATTCATAGTTAGATCACTTGATTTTCTTCCTTAATCTTATTCTACTTGATGGTTTAAATGAATATATGCATTAATGATATTCTTTGCTCGAGGACTAGCAAAGTCTTGGTGTGGGGGAGTTAACAATTCATATTTTATATATAACTTTCTCCTTCATTGCACCTACTTTTATGTCTTTGAAATATATTTTTATGGAAAATAATTCATATTTTATATGATTTTCAGGTAGAAATAAAATGAAAGAATTTGGGAGGAGTTGTTCAATTTTACTTGGATTTTTCACAAGTGCAATGCCTAAAGTCCAAGTCCAAGAGCCCAAAAGAAGAAAAGAAGAAGAGCAAGGCAGCCATGCTTGGGCCTGTGCATCGCGGCCCATTGTCAAACTCCAACCCAGCCTCCTCTCTCTCTCTCTTTTTTTTTTCCTCCGCCTGGGCCTGGCCCAGCACCAGCTTTCTCCTCCTCATTCCCACACTTCTTCTCTCCCTCCGTTTGGGCCTGTTTTGACGGCCCAGTGGCTCTAGCTTGCCTCCCCCTTCATTTTTTCCTTCTCTCCTTTCTTTCCGTGTGGGCCTATGCTGCAGCCCAGTCGTGCCTCCCAGCAAGTCCAAGCCAACATCAACTCATCTACTCTTCATCTCTATTCTCCACATGATCAATTGTTTACCTAGTCAAAGCAATTAAGCAAATTAATATTATACTTATGACTAGCCATAACCATGCATGTAACATCCCAAATTAATTGGAATTAATTTCCATTAATTTTGGGGGTATCCTAAGGGGTGGATTTTTCACTATAAAAGGGGCCAAGGTTGAGGGAAAAAGGACACACACACATTCATCCACTCTTTTACTCAAGTATCTTCTTATTCTTCCATCTTTCATTTTTCTAGAGAGAATCTTTGGAAGACAAAACCATTTGGGTTGAGAGGTTTGGAAGAAAATAAGCTTCATTAGCTATTTTTCTCTTCTCTTCTCATCTCATTTGTGAGTCAACTTTGAGAGTTTACATTAAGTTTTATAATTTTGTGTAATTAAGTATAAGGTTTGGACATAGGAAGTGAAATATACCAATTTCAATGGTGTTTTTGCTAACTATGGCCGGCTAAACTACTCATTCTAGGATTAGGATGGATCCTTGGTAATAATATTATTTTGCTAAATTCTTATGGGGTTGTTCTTTGTCTCTTTTGCATAATCTTGAGTTTACATTTGATCATCATCTACTCATGCATTTTAATACTAATGTTTAATCATGTTGATGACACTAGTTTAATTTGCTATCTCAAATGAATATTAGACCTTGTAGGCTAATATGATGATTATGTAATTGGACTTAAAATTATAATTGTTTAAATTGAATAATTTATGCTAGAAATTAGATGAGTTATGTCTAAAAAGAATAATTCATGCTAAACCACTAGGTAAATTATGTCACTTTGTAATTATAATCATCTTTTTAATTTATGACCTAATACTTGTAGTTTAGGTTGAACAAGAGACAAATTGAATCCCCATTTGAATTAGTGATTAATATTGGCATCAAAGGTGAAATCCGAAGTCCTAGATTTTTCTCCCATTTGAATTCTCTCTACTTTGCTACTCACTCTTCTTTTGTTCCTTAAATTATATTGATAATCGAACTCATAATCAAAGGTTAAGTTTAAGAATCACTATTGATGTATATGTGGGTGGTAAGTGAACCAAATCAAACTCAAATAAACCCAAATAAGGATTGAACCAAAGTAAAGAGAAAATGGAAGGTTGATTGAGATGGAATGAAAATAATAACAAAAAAGAACAAAGGATAAACAAGACCTTGCACTTGAGATAATCCTTCGCGGAGCCACTCAAGGACTTGATCTTGGGCAAATCCTCTCGTCTTCACCAAGGAATCACTCCAATTGGAAAAGAAAAGAGAACCTAGAACACCACTTGAACTTGCCAAAATTCAAGATATAGAACTAGGGATTTGGAATACTTTTGAGAATCACACTCAAAGGTAATTGTATTTCACTTTGGGAAAGCTTACAACTCTGAATTGAGAAACACTTCACACCCCCACTATATATAGGCAACAACAAGACAAGCAAAAGACACAAACTCTTAACAATTTAAAGCTAGAAAATTGAAAAGACTTAGGAAAAATAAAAAGACACAACTTAAAGGAATGGGGGAGGTTACAATGAACATTCTAGACTTCCTATCAGCTGAAGAAATCCATCCAAGTCGTGCATGATGTCAGCAAGGTGATGTCATGTAACCTATGTCTCTTCACTTGCCCAGCATTAACTCCATGCAGCAGCCTTCACTTCAACTGAGCATAACTCTCAGCACACACGTCCAAATCAGGTGACTTCTGGGCTTGTTGGAAAGCCCTGGAAATCTATTTTCCAGAATGGGCTCATTTGCTCAATTTGGATAAGTAGATCAAAAGTTATGGTCCGAACATTACACCTATATCAGAACTGAACTGGAACAGGACATGTCTTCTTTGAGTAATATTTAGCCCAACCAAACGACGTCCAAATTAAACATAATTGGGCTTGTTTGAAAGCTGAGAGCTTAAACTTCAAAACCATGTGGAGCCTCAAGTTGTGGGACCACTTTAGTTAGGCCAAAAGTGCACACAAAAAATCGGGAAATTTCGGGATGAAGGCGGCATTACCTCTTCGGGCATGAACGCCAATTTTCGGCAAAGTTTTGCAACTTCTTTGACTTCTTCATGGTGTCTACAGTCCTTGAACTCACATAATAAGAGAAAATATGAGAGTTCCCATGCACGCTCTTGTTTGACACTTTTCTTCTTGGAAGTTGACCTTAAATAAAAATGATGCATATGGGAATATGCATCATACTCCCCGGGTGGTTTTGAGTTTGTCCTCAAACTCAAAGGGTTAGCAAGCCTCTCAAGAAAGGGGTCACGCTCACAATATGGGAGCTTTTGGGGAAGGAGGTCACAGGGCATCACCTCTAGAGAGATATAGAAGAGGGTGAGGGGAGGATGATAAAACGGGTCATACCTGGTGAGGAGAAGAGGCGGAAGTGAGAAATCTTCTTTGGGGGCAAGGGTTTGGGAAGGATGAATGAGGGTTAAGGCTTGTCGGTCCTTTTGTGATTTGAGGGGTTGGGAAGGTTGAATGGGGGTTAAGGTGAATTCTTCTTGGGTCAAGAGTTGCTCAACTTCTTCAATAACCCCACATGCCTCCAACTCGGGTGCTTGGAGTTCGGTAGGGCGTACTTCTTGAATCAAGAGTTGTTCAAACTCTTCAGCAACCCTACATGGCTTCATCACTTCAAGGTCTTTAACTACATGCTCTTCAATTCTTGGGGGTATGCTCAAATTCACCTCATTATCTTCTTGGCACCCTTCTTGGGTGAAGGATTGCTCAATTTCTTGCACAATCTCTTCTTGCTTCAACTCGGATCTTTGGGCCTCAAGTTCAAAGGTCTCTTCATCACCACAGTCACCAAAAATAAGAGGTAGGTCAACTAGGCTTGAAGCTTTTTCTCCAAGGATCTCTTCATCTTTGTTGGAGCTAAGTTTCTCCAAATAAACGAAGGAAGTAGAGCTAGAGTTACAAGCACTCATTGGAGTTCCCTTGTTGAAATGGAGGTTTTTAGAAGAGGAATTAAAGTCGTTTACCCCAAAGGAAAGAAAATGATGCTTGTGTAAGTAAGAAGTTGGAGTGAAAGTATCCATTAATTTACCTCTTAACTTAACCCATGTTGTGATCTTACTTTTTCCTCTCTTCTTCCTATTATACTTGTAATTTTCCCACCATTCAAGCGCATGGCCTCGGAGCTTCTTGATAACCACCTTAAACTTCTCTTGCTCGTCAATATTGTAGCGAGTGAAAACTTGATCCACTTTGGAAATCCAGTAAGGGAAATCTTCCTTTTGGCCACGAAACTTTGGAGTTTCAAGGATGACCATCTCCTTTTCAATCAAAGCAATCTCTTTTCGCAAGTTCCCAAGAGAAATCATGATGGATGAATGCTTAAGGGTTCTTTGTGGATTATGAGGGAGGGCACGGTCGTGCAATGGGGCACTGGGGAACCGTGCTATACTTCGACTTGAGGAAATGCAGAAAAGTAGGGTGGCACGGTCGTGCTGGTAGGCACGGGGGCACCGTACTGCGTCTCGACTTGAAGATTTCTGGAAAATGAATATGGCACGGTCGTGTGGTATGGCACGGGGGCACCGTGCGAAATTTCTGGCCTGTGGACACTGGATGTTCACGGTTTTTTTTTTTTTTAATGTATTTGGGTGTGATGTGGGTCACTTTAAAAACCTTGGCTCTGATACCAATTGATGTATATGTGGGTGGTAAGTGAACCAAATCAAACTCAAATAAACCCAAATAAGAATTGAACCAAAGTAAAGAGAAAATGGAAGGTTGATTGAGATGGAATGAAAATAATAACAAAAAAGAACAAAGGATAAACAAGACCTTGCACTTGAGATAATCCTTCGCGGAGCCACTTCAAGGACTTGATCTTGGGCAAATCCTCTCGTCTTCACCAAGGAATCACTCCAATTGGAAAAGAAAAGAGAACCTAGAACACCACTTGAACTTGCCAAAATTCAAGATATAGAACTAGGGATTTGGAATACTTTTGAGAATCACACTCAAAGGTAATTGTATTTCACTTTGGAAAGCTTACAACTCTGAATTGAGAAACACTTCACACCCCCACTATATATAGGCAACAACAAGACAAGCAAAAGACACAAACTCCTAACAATTTAAAGCTAGAAAATTGAAAAGACTTAGGAAAAATAAAAGACACAACTTAAAGGAATGGGGGAGGTTACAATGAACATTCTAGACTTCTATCAGCTGAAGAAATCCATCCAAGTCGTGCATGATGTCAGCAAGGTGATGTCATCTAACCTATGTCTCTTCACTTGCCCAGCATTAACTCCATGCAGCAGCCTTCACTTCAATTGAGCATAACGCTCAGCACACACGTCCAAATCAGGTGCTTCTGGGCTTGTTGGAAAGCCCTGGAAATCTATGTTCCAGAATGGGCTCATTTGCTCAATTTGGATACGTAGATCAAAAGTTATGGCCCGAACATTATACCTATATTAGAACTGGACTGGAACAGGACATGTCTTTTTTGAGTAACATTTAGCCCAACCAAACGACGTCCAAATTAAACATAATTGGGCTTGTTTGAAAGCTGAGATCTTAAACTTCAAAACCATGTGGAGCCTCAAGTTGTGGGACCACTTTAGTTAGGCCAAAAGTGCACACAAAAAATCGGGAAATTTCGGGATGAAGGCGGCACCTCTTCGGGCATGAACGCCAATTTCCGGCAAAGTTTTGCAACTTCTTTGACTTCTTCATGGTGTCTAAAGTCCTTGAACTCACATAATAAGAGAAAATATGAGAGTTCCCATGCACGCTCTTGTTTGACACTTTTCTTCTTGGAAGTTGACCTTAAATAAAAATGATGCATATGGGAATATGCATCAACTATTGTTTCCCGTGGGATCGACACCCTAATGCTCGCTAGTTTACAATTAACCTTGTGCACTTGCAAGTAAAAAGGGTTTTAAAACTAGAACATAAAATCCACATCATTTAATGACAATAATTAGATAGAATCCTTTGAAGATTTAAATCATAGGTGGGGAGTTGGAGTAAAATTTTGCATGAATATTTTTACATAACCAATTTTATATAAATTAGGTTATTCAATGCATCCTTTTCTTGTTTTCATGTACTTCTTTATGAGGTTTATGAATTGATTTTTAGAAAACAATAATCGCTAAATCTTATCATATATGCTCACTTGTTTGTACTGCTATCTATGTCAAAGGGAAAACAAAAAAAGCGGAAACACGGCCAAATTGGCCGAACCTGGTTCACCAGCCCTAGCCAAAGTTAAATCCCCACCAAATGATCCGGACTGCAACAAGGCGAAGGCGTGAAAACTGAAGATTCAGTGGATTGAATAATCTCACCTGGCGCCAAAATTTTCGTCTCTTCAGTCATCACTCAATGCCAGCGGCAAAACCAAATTCACTTCAAATTCGACGCCAATACTTACCCTTCAATTTCCGGGTTCTTCTCTTTCCCTCCTTCTCTCATCCTTCCCCATTTCTGTTTTGATTTCCTCGACGAATTGGGGTTTTTGATAATTAATCGCACACCCTAATCTGCGAACGCTTAATCTCTTTTTTGGTTAATTCGAGGGTAAGAAGAAGGTTTCTATTTGTGCTCTGTTAAAAATTGAAAAAGTTCAATGTTAATTCTCGATGGCATTGCTGTGGAATTTAGGGTTACGGACTCCAATTGGTGAGGATGTCGACGGATTTAGAGGCGAGATTTTGTGGTAGTGGGTGGTCCGAGGAATACGATGGTATTCCATTAAGATTGAGGTTGAATATGTTGCGCGCAACAACTCAGAATACGGATCGTGCTAATGTAGCTGCTGCTGTTTCTGAATCTGATGAAGCATGTAAATCAAGGTGAGTGGAATCATTGCTATTCTATTTAGAGAAGCCCTTTCTTTGTTGTTATGTGCCACTTATTTATCTGGGGTATATGCAGGCCTGAAGGCATCTTTGTTGATCAAAAAGAAGATGAGCATCTCAATGTAGAGGTACTTTCTGTACACAATTATTGTTTGCCCGACAATTTCGGATTCATCGGAACCCCCTTACTTTTTTTTAAAGAGGGCGATTGTTTGATGCTTAGTTAGTTAGCTGTGTCCTCGTTTAGCACATTTCAGGTCTTTGTTGTTGTATTTAAGTGATTTACAACTCATGGAAGTTTGCAACATCCATTTTGGTGAAAGAGAGTAAATTGTACTTGTATGCTTGATCTTTTAGTGAAATTGGTTTGTGAGTTTATAAAACTAAAAGAATAACCTCAATGGGATAAGCCAGTAAGAGGCTTAGAGCTACCTAAACCGATATTATTCTTGAGGTTCCTTTTTTTGTTTTTTTGATTTTTTTTGGGTTTTTTTTTTGGGGGGGGGGGGGAGACCGTGGCTGTAGAGATGAGCATTTAACTGACTTAAGTACTGTTGTGGTTTTTATTGTAAGAAACTAAATCTAGGGCAAGACATTAATAGATGTGAAGTTTGAGTCAGCCTACAGGTAGCACATTGTGACCCACTCAAAGAATTGATGAGCTTCCTTAGTAGTGAATTACTCATTTTTAGAACAACTCATTCTTGAACAAACTTGGGGGTACATATGCTAATATCACTCTTAAAGATACCTCCTAAGAAGAATTCAACTTTAGGTTTTTTTAAATCTTGAAGAAACACTCCATATATTTTGAAAGAGGAAAGAAATCTCAATTGCCTCAAACTCATCAAACATGAAGCAGCCTATCAGTTTGGTTGGTTGTGTCTACAAGTTGCTTTCCAAGGTGTTAGCCCACAAGATGAGAGTTGTCATTAGGGATCTTATCTCATGGAACGAAAATGCTTTTGTTGGACACCAGATTCTTGATGTTGTGCTTTTATCTAATGAGCTTAGTGATTCTAGGACAAAATCAAGGAACGCTGGTGTGGTTTGTAAGTTGGATATCAAAAAAACTTATGACCATGTGAACGGAGACTTCTTGATTTATGTGATGAAGAGAATGGGTTTTGGGGAAAAATGCATCAGGTGGATTTGGCAATGCATCTCCTCAGCTGCTTTTGTAGTTCTCGTTAATGGTTCTCTAACTGAGTTCTTTTTAGGCACTAGAGGACTACGTCCCCCTATCCCCCCTTTTGTTCGTGTTAATCATGGAGGTTTTCACTAGAATGATTGAAGCAGTATGTACTGCCAGGCTAATCTTAGGATTTTCAGTGGGTTGGTGGCTACACTACTTTGAACGTCTTGCATCTTTTTTTTGTAGATGGCACTATTATCTTCTGTGATAGTGATTGTGAAAAAAAAAAATGATCAACCTTCATTGTGTCCTTACTTGGTTTGAAGTGGTATCAGGTCTTAGAGTCAACTTGGCCAAGAACTTTATTGTGGTTGTGGGATAGGTGGAGAACATTCAGTTGCTTGCAGGTGTTTTAGGATGCCACATTGATTCATTTTCAACTACTGACGTGGTGCTCCCTTTAGGTGCAAGATTTAAGGATAAAGCCATTTGGGATCTGATTGTCAAGAGATTTGAGAAAAGACTTTCAGGGTGGAAATCCAAATACCTTTCTAAAGGGGGAAGATTAGCTCTTATCAGAAGTGTTCTCTCGAGTATCCCAACTTGCATCCTTTCTCCCTTTCCAGTACCTTCTTCGATAGCCACCAAGTTAGAAGCAATTCAGAGAAATTTCCTTTGGGGTTCTTTTGGGAGTGTTTTCAAGTATAATCTAGTGAGACGGAATATCGCGAAACATGTGATTCAAGGAGGTTGAGGGATGAAGGACTTGCAGCCCTTTAATGAAGCTCTTCTTGGCAAATGGCTTGGGAGATTTTTGAATGAGAAAGGAAATCTTCGGAGAAAGGTGTTAACCATTAAATATGGTGAGGAGGGTTTTGGTAGGTCTCCTTGTACTCCTACTGGCTCTTATGGGCATAACCTTTGGAGATTTATATCAAAGGGCCAGGAGAGATTCTCTCCATGCGTTTCCTTTGTGGTTGCCGATGGCTTTTTCTTTTGTTTTGGCATGATAGATGGTGTGGTGACGCCCCTTTGAAAGAGCTTTTCCTTACTTTTTTTGTTCTAGCAGTCTTAGTTTAAAAAAGCCCGCTTGAGGCACGCCGAAGCGCGCCTCGGCATGAGGATACCGGGTCAGCGCTTCGAAGGGGATGAGCTGCACCTCAAGGATATGAGATTATATCTTCTCCTTTTTTCTTCTTTTTCTTAGCCTTGCCTTTATCTTCTTTCTTCTTTTCCTTCCTTGGGAGCTAAAAGTTTAGCTAAACCTGTACCGTAAGTACGTACATTGGGGAACTACGATGATAAGATAACATATCTTAAGGTTATTTGCAGTGTTAGTAGTCATATTGATGTCTAGTCATATTTTTAATACATTTATCTAACTTGTTTCTGCAAAGCATGGTCTGTGAAATATGAAATACGTTAAAAAAAATTTTGCATAGAAGTGCGCCTCGCGTCCATGATGCGTGCGCCTTCGTCTCGCGCCTTGCCCTTCATGCTTTGGGACCCTAGGCGCTTCAGTGTGCCTTGCGCTTTTTAAAACTAAGCTAGCAGTGGATAGGGATGCCTTTGTTCCTGACTATTGGGAGTGAGTATCTGGCACCAATTATTGGTCCGCTTTTTTAATTCGAGATGAGTTTGTTGAAGACGACACCATTGTTAGCTTTTTCAACAAGCTTAATGATACCAAGCTAGGAGACTCTCCACATGATATAGTGAGATGGGATTTGGATTCTAGAGGGGCCTTCATGGTTAAATTACATTAACTGAAGCTTCTACATTTGAATTTTCCATCATTACAAGATCTTTTTGAAGGAGGGTTCCCTCATAAGCTCATTTGGAAGTCTTCGGCCTCTTTAAAGGTTTTTTTTTTTTTTTTTTTTTTGTGGTTTGGGAGCATCACATGGGAATATTTTGACCGGCGACAATTTGCAAAAGAGGGGAAAGATCTTGCTGAATAGTTGTTATGTGTGTGAGGGGGAGCTGGAATCGGTGGATCACTTGGTGCTTCATTGCCAGTTTGCTAGGGCACTATAGGGGCTTGTTTGTGGTTGCTTAGGCATGTGTAGGGTCTCTTCTAACTCCATTACAAACCATCTTTTGGCTTGGGAGGGTTGCTTGGGTAGGAAAGCTAAAAAAGAAAAAGGCCTTGGCTTTTTCTTATGTGATTTTTTGGAGCATTTGGAGAGAAGGAAACTGAAGGGTCTTTGAGGGAGAGGAAACTTCCCTTCAGGGCTTAAAAGACAATTTCATCAAAACTCTTTATTTTGGTATAAGGGGAATTTTTGCTCCTCATCTTTTGATGTGGTCGACTTTGTGGATAGCTTGCATATTGGTTGTATATAACGTTTGTAGGATGCTTTCCTAGCATCCATCTATTGATTTTTTATTAATTTATTTAACATATTTTTCCTTATCTAAAAAAAATTGCACTCTTATTTAAAGATGATGCACTTCAAAGTCCCTAAGTAAGGAAACCAAGAAGCGATCTCAAGTAGTGGATAGATGATGAACACGGATTCGGTTTGCAACGAACGTAGCAAGATAAACTAAGCACTCTTGGATAAGATATCACCACCAAGAACACTTAGAGCTCTCCCTTGGATCAATTGAGATAAGATATCACCACTCAAGGATCATAAGAGACTCTTGATCACCATTCTAGAGAGCTAATCTAGAGATAAGCAAGAGAAGAAACACTTAGAGGGAGTTTGAGCTCAACCTTTCTTTTACTCACAATCTGATTTTTACAAGCTGCAAGGGGGGATTATATACTTCCTTCCCACTTGCTTACAACAGCCATAAGGCAAATTAAGCCTAGCTAAAACAAGGTAGAAATCAGAATAGCAAAACAACCCAAAATCGGTAAGATGCAAGCAGTAAGCGACACCTCTTATCTTACTAATCTAGATGACCTAGGTGTCAAACTAAGACATAAAGAGGTCTAATCAGATGTCAAGCACCACACTTGAGTGCTCTTGCAAGTGGATGCCCCCTTGAGATACCAAAAGCAAGTCTAAATCAGCAAATTGCCCCACTTGCTTTTTAACCAGGTAAAGAGAATTTATTCCCTTCTTTTGCTGGATACAAGCTGAGCTTGTGTGTAATTTAACCATGAATTTTTATGGCCAATTGATAATATTTTTAGTTTATTTTCAAGCCATAAAACTTGCAAAAAGAGTTGAGGACGTTTGAACCCAAAATGAGCTCCATTTCCAGAACTGGGCAGAATCTGGGCAGAACTGCACACTTGACTTTGTGGACTGATTTGACCGACCAAATGACCTCCAAATTGCATGAACTTGCTTTATTGGAAAGGACACTTTTTGAACTTAAGGATGGGCTGATGGAATCCCTTATAAACCCAAACGACATCAAGGAAACAAGGTGAACAAGACCGGTTATGTGCAGGCATGTACTGACAGTTTTGACCTTCAGAATTTTTTTATGCCTTTGAGGGACCAAATGATGTCCAATTTGAGTGATGCTTGATTCCTTGAAAAGAGGACACGTTGAGCTTTGTGTTGGGGTCAATTTGCAGCAAGCCACACTTTCCCTTCATCTTTCTGCAAGCCATTAAAGTTGAGCCTGATGTGCTGCTGGCCTGACCTGCAGAACCTTGAACTTCTAAAAGCTGTAACTTTCTGTTTACTTGCTCAAAATGGATGATTCAAAATTCCCATTAAACTTTGGGATGTCTATTTTATCCTCCAATTTGAATCAAATCGAAAGCCATTGTGAGGAGAGAGAACCAGCTCCTTGAATTGAGGTGCTCTTTTTCGGTGCTGAAACTGGCAGCATGGGAACAATGGTCTTTTCCTCCTACCAACTCTTGACTTGTACTGAATTTAATTATATGACCATAGAATAGACTTCATAAGCTGTCATATGACTACTCATACACTCAAAATGAAGCATCCAAGCTACGGAAATATTTACCACAAAACCGAGCAAATAAACTGGATGTTCTGGCAGCACTGGCACTTTGGCTTCTATGCCTTATTTTGACAACTACGACTTGGCTTGAAATAAATTACATGACCAAAAAGTAGACTTTATTAGCTTTCTAAAAGCTAAATTTCGGCATCCTAAGTGCATGATAAGTTTGGAATACATGCTGCACAAAACCAGACAGAAAACAGAACTAGCTTGAGCTATTTTTAAGCTTTGAAATGGACGGTACTTTTGATCCCCATTTGGAAAACCCCTTTGGATAAGGCACTTTGAAGTTCAAATAAAACTTCATAAAGTGTCTTTTGCCATGAAATTCGAAAAGTGGAACCAAAGAAGGGCCTTGCCATGCATGAATTTGTATGGAGCTTGCCTCCCATGAAGTTGAGTTGAAAGAATGAAAACAAGACCCCTGAAAATGTACATCGAAAGAGGAGCTTCTTTTCCCTGTCAAGTCATCAAACTAATTAAATAATGCCGCAAAAACCAACATGAGCAAAAGAAGAAGACCAGAACGCAACAACAACAATGTTCTTCTTCCTTGGCTGCATTGGATGGTCTTCATTCCGAAGATCGTTAAGGACATGGATGCCATCAAGAGAAAGGCTTCTTTTTTAGCTAATGAACCTGAAAATTAGGGATGGTAATGGGTCTGGTCCAAACCCATTTATTCTTTTTTGGACCGGGACTCATACCTGCCAGACCTAACAAAGATGAGACCCAGACCCAGACCCACATCTGACATGTCCACAAGTCCTAACTATTTTTCACATTAAAATTTATTTTTTCCACATCTCAACATAAATTACCACATTGTAAAGACAACTAATTGAATTTAGAAGACGTGATATTTAATTAAAAAACTTTCTAGTGACACATAAAATAGCTAAGTGTTCTTACTTACGTCTTACACAAAAAATATTTTTCAAATACAAACCACAAAGATAAAATCCATCTAATTTTAAACAAACATAACAAAATAGTTCTTCCATGGCTGCCAGAAAGCAAAGTGTCTTTAGAGTTTACTAGTTTGGAGTTACTTTAGCTAGTTGCCTTTGCCACTTTTTTTTAAAAAAAAATTAATGGGTATTAAACGAGTCTCGGGTCGGATCTAGGTATGAATTTTTTAGACCCAAATCCAGACCCGACCCACGTCCTTCAGACCCAGACCCGCTTAAGACCCATCGGGTCTCATTTGACTAGACCCAGACCCTCTAAATTAGGTCGGATCTTATGGGTCTGGGTCGGGTCTAGGGCTCACTGCCATCCCTACCGAAGATTCATTTGATTCAAACTAGGTACAACATGTTCTTTAGTTTGCTGACGTGCATTTTTGTGCTTGTCTTGGCCAATTAATTTGTGACACAGTCTAATTACATGCCTAAGTATATAACGAAGAAGCTAAATGATGCCTAGGAAATGAGTAGAGCCCAAAATACTTGCTTAAGAATAAAGATACTCACATCTGGGTCCCAGGTTAGGGAAATCATGGAGATTCAAAGCTTTGGACCTTGATTACTGCACCTACATTAGTCTTAATCTTTACATAATCTTTGTTCATTAGCATTTGAAAAAAGTTCACCAAAAGACCAGGGCTGCCTGGTTTGCTTATCCTCAATCAGTACCCAAGAAATTCGAAACCATTGTTAAAATTCAAACTAGCAAGTAGCTCTCACTTGTTGATGTTTAGTTGATTGCTTTGGTTTTGGCCGTACAAGCTAGTGGAGAATCACGCCAAAGCTAAACAACTCAATTGTATTCCATAATCAATTCCAAAATAAAACGTCAAAGGGTATTTATAGATACGCGGGCAGTTCGTCTAGTGGTATGATTCTCGCTTGGGGTGCGAGAGGTCTTGAGTTCGATTCTTGGAATGCCCCATTAATTATCCTTTAAATAAAGGGCTTGCTTATAGCTTAAAACAAGCTAACAAAATGGGAAAAATATTGTATATCCTAGTATACCTGAAATATTGCTTTTCTAATTCTGATTTGACTTATGTTTTTATATTTATTGCTCTTAAAAATATCCCCAAAATTGAATATGAAAATTCAATAAAAATATCAAAAAACAATTATTTTATACATCTAATAAATTTAGACCATAGATCTTAAATCTTTTATCCCCCTTCCCCAATTTGAGCATTCTCCCTATCTTAGAATAATTGGACCATGATTTTTAAAGAAAAAAAGGATTAGAGGGTGTCATGAGTCTTTTGTCTTTGCTTGCTAATACGAAAGTTGCTATTGAGGGCAATGATGATAATCTTTTCCCCCATGATCCAATTGGGCAATTCACCATCAAAAATGATTATGGAGAGATGTATAAAGGATTAAATCAACATGATTTTTTAGCTGGAGCAATTTGGAAGTCTACACCAAAGCTTGCTTTCTTGCGTGGGCGGCCACTAAAGAAAAATTCCCAACTGAGGATATGCTTAAAAGGAGAAATTTTCAATTGGCTAGTAGTTGTTGAGTTTTGCAGTGGAAGAGACAGTTGGCCACCTTTTTGTCCATTGTCGGCATGGATTTAAAATGTGGCCGAACCGCGGCGAAACGACTGCATTGTAAAAGTTTTAGAGTTGGGCGAGCCGCGTTTTCATGCCTCGATAGCTGCGATATGTAACACAATTGCCGTATTAGAGCGATTTTGCTGTATCACGACTGAAACCGAAATTGCGACCGAAACCACATTTTGAATCCTTAAATTTGTCGGTGGGTCTCCAGTTTGTGGCATTTGTTATTATCATTGACGGGGGTTAGTTAGGTGCACCCTCATACTATAAGAGATGTTTTGGTGTACTAGAGAAGAGGGTTAAAGAAGAGTTGGATCCGAGAAGTTGGAAGTTGATAAATTTGGTCGCTTGGTGGAGCACTTGAAAGGAGAGGAATTGCCGTATTTTTGAGGGCAAGGCTAGGACTATTCAAGACTTCAAACTTTTTTTCTTGAGAACTTTGTATAGTTGGAGTCAAGTTCTCAATCATGGTACAAGGCTCTCTTGTTTGGATTTTATCCATATGATTATTGTAAAGAGCTTTGAGGGTATGAGGTTATTTTGTGATTGCTCTCCTATTGTACACGAGTGGCATCTCCTTGGCGTCTTTTTAATACTAATGTTTTTGATTATTCATCCAAAAAAAAAAGGAAGGATTAGAGGCCGGGGAAGCAAGCATCCATGTGTACTGGAGATTTGGATCTACTATGATGTGCAACTGCAGCTTTCGATTGAGGGCGAAATTTGAAGATTCGAAATTTTGCACTGTAGGGTACTTGCTACTTATCAAGCCCCCTGAATTCATCTTCTTGATAATAGGCTTGTTAAATATCACAAGCTTTTTTTCCTGAAGGTCAACAACTATATGTTCCACTTCTAGTATATCATCTTGAGCTTCGTCACTGATGTCTGCGTGAAACCCAACATCTTGTGCTTCTTGGACCTAAGGAGCACTCTCCTGATTTTAGGAGTACTTGTAGGTAAGATACAAAATGTCGTTTGGTTTAGAATGTTAAAAAACACTTTTGGTGGTTGTGTTGATTTCCTAGGTTTAGTCATTAGTGATAGCAAGCTGCTTCTTCTTTTCCCTTGTTCATGGCGAGTTTCTTCTCTTAGTAGTGTACCTAAAGTTCTCTTCATGTATGAAATTTCGATATTATTGCTCAATTTGACCAGGATAGAAACTATTGCTACCTGAAAGAATAGAGCGACCTATTTTGGCATATGAGATTCCATATTATGCTTTAGTTATGCTATGATAGACTGCTAGATGCCAATAAAATATGCCCTACCTAAGTATTATAACGGATTCTCAGACATTAACCCTAACTAACTTGTAAATTGATACACAAGGAATTCACCAGAGTACCAATATTACTAGAAGAACTATACTCGCAATGTGCTATATTGTAACTTATGATTAACGACTGGGTTTTGAGTAAATTTAATTGATGGATCAATAAATTGAAAAAAAAAAAAAGAAAATTGGAAACCGGACTTGGGAGGAAAATTAAAAAAATAAGAATTATGGAGATGATGGATATGGTGGGAGTGTAGTGGTGCTTGGTGTGGTTTGCTTTACAACAATTCCTCAACTTGTCCACAACTGTTGATGAATGTGATTAAAATCACAATGAGTCCGAAAGAACAACCTCTAGTTGGCAAAAATCTTGCTGTAATACCAAATTGATGGCAAATCACCCTAAAACCAAATAACTCAATTTTGTTCCATAATTGATCTTGAAATCCAAATAACAATAAGATGGTATTTATGGCCTAAAAAAAGCTAATAACAAAAATATCCTAGTGCCCTATTTACCTAAAATTCCACTTTCCTCATCCTATTATGCCGTATATTCTAAGGTTTATGATCCTAGAAAGTCCGACAATACAAGAAAGGCATAAAAATACAATTATTTCCTAACCTTACAAATGTGTACCATAAATCTTTAAATCTCCTATTTCCTTTTCTTGCCAACTGAATCACAAGCTTTCTCCTAAATTTCTTTGTTCAGATATTTTCCACTGTCATGATTGATTGGCATTAATATTTAATTCAAAAAATATCAAACAATTCATCTTATAGCTTAGTCGGGGCCAATTTGTATCGTATTTGCGTATCTTCTGGTCTCTATGCTTCGTTGGGCCTTCAATGAGCTTCACCTTGATGACCATGTATCTTGTTTCGAGTGCTAACCTTTGCATAATAGTCAGTATAAGTTAATTTTTTTCAAAATGAGTTTCCTTTTCGAATGAGCTTGACTTCTGTTGTCTCATGGCTGCCAAGACATCTAAAAATGGATTGGTAACATAATGATCCATGTAACAGTTATCATTTGGACCTTACGAAACTAGGAAAGACAACATATAAACTCGAGCATCTGACATGAAAGATTGATTTGGTTGCATAGGCCTAGTTGATTATGGTTTCTTATTTTATGGATGGTTGCATGACCATTTGCATTAATAGTTAGTGTAAGATGTGTGCCTCTCGTTTTCTGAGATATCTACTCAGCAGACAGTCTAGCGGTCTTCTTGCGGTGTTCATCAGTAAAAATATTGGAGCAAGACTAATATTGGTTCGTTTGGAATCCTGCTCTCCCTGTGAAAATCTAAACGATTTGACTTGTCTGCTATATTTTTGTCCTCCATCCGCTGGTGGGGGCAAAATTATATATGTCGTCATCTGTTAGAGTCATGAAGCCTTCGGTGAAATTTTGCCAAGGGTTTGTGACTTTGTGTCCAGTAGAAATCTCAGTTAGATGCCTATTATTTTGCCAAAGGTTCAAAGTGAGGCCGCTTCACAACAAAAACGGCCACATTGGAAAGTTTTTTTAAGTTTAGCAAACTGTGTTCTGCCACATTTTAGGCGCTCATTGTTTTCGACGTTGGAAAGGCTGCAATGATGCGGTGGAACATAGAACAGTTGTAATTGAGCCATGAAACTGTTACCACCGAGAGAATGGTACACTTATCCAAAAAATGGAAAAAAAAGGAGAATGCCACCCATATGTTCTGCTTATTGACTTTGCAGTAACTTATATGGTATTTTTTTTTAATTATGTACTTCTGTTGCAAACGTTATTATGTTATGCTAAGAATAGGATTAGAATGTCAATCTTTCAAAGTATAAGTACCGAGCATTGCATTCCAACTGTAACAATTGTACACAATTGCTGCATTAGCACTGTTTCACGATACTGCACGTGTTGCTGCAATGCTGACTAAAACTGCATTTTGAATCCCTTGCTTGCTTCTGTTCACAAAACTCCATCCATTCTGGAGTAGTTGTCTGACTTTCTTTTTCATTTGTCGGTTATGTCAAATTTCATTTCTGGATATGTGTTGTGTACTACATAATAAAGAACAAGTACTGTTTTTTCTCTTTTTTTCACCCCCTTCCTTTTTCCCCCTCTTTTAGAAAGTCAACAAGCAAAATCTCTTTAAACAGAGAAGGGTAGTATATGTGGACAATTTCATGGGCTTTTTGAAATGCTTGATCATAATCTAAAGCCAAAATTGCCGATGAGTGGTGACTGATGACTCATTGGGATTTTTAGAGATGACATCTTTCGTCCTAATTTTACTTCATTGAATTCATAACTGTATCATGCATTCTAATTCTGCTGCATTGGACTCATAACTTTCCTTTCTTTAATTGAATGATCAGGAAAGAACTTCTATGAAGCTCTGCATTTCTTCCAGCAAGATGCTAACCTCTGACACAAGAGTCAATGTTGTCAGGAATGAGCAACTCACCAGCGCAGTTGGTTCATTAAATTGGACATCGTCAGATGTTCCTGGCAGTGTTGAGGTTCCTTTACAAGACAGCTTGGTAGGTTCCAACAATGTGCATTTGCGAGGCACTAAGGTCAAGCATGAGACCTCATATGAATTTGACACCTCTCTTGACAATATTGTGTTGGCAAGAAGGAGAAGAATGTTGTTATCAAGGTACTGGTTCTTGTTACCCAAATTTCATTTTCTATTTGTGGTTGCAATTGGACTTCCTGTTGTCCCAAGTCAAAAGAGCTTGTTGGTTGCTTCCACATGTGGAGAGGCTTTTTCTTTTTTCTTTCCATTTTTCTACCTTCCACAAGACGATTGTCTTATTGGTTGTTTTTCAAAAGGTTTACTCTCAAATTTATTGCACTAGTCATTTAATCATGTAACATGTTTGCTATGTTAATTGCTGAGCTATCCCTGTTGCTGCTAGGTACTATTCCATATTGGTACACTATCAATTACAAAAATGTCCGTGTGTTCACTGACCATTTAGATGGTATTCTATCTTTTAGGGTTAGATCCTAAAATAGCACCACAATTTTAGTGAGCATTTTTTCTAGTATATGGGTTTTTTTATAAAATGTTTTTTACTCCCCCCATCTCAATTTAATCGCGTGGGTGTACAAAACATGATTTTTAGGAAATCAGTCAACAAGAAATAAATTGCCCCCTTAGCTAGCTCATTGCCAATAATTATCAACAATCTGTAAAATAATGCCTAGTCAATTGCACAGTCATATACTCATACACTAGTAAATTGCACATAGTTCTAGTAAATTGTTCACTTGTCATTAATTATTTTTTATTATCATAAGCGCATGTAAGGAAAAGAACACTAATTTTATGTTTATATATGGAAACCATGCAAATGTTTTGGGACCTCTAAAAAAGGAATAACAAGCAAATAATATGGGACAGTGGGAGTATTTATTTTTTTTTTGGAGCGAGGTAGCCCAATTAGGGCCTTAGGGGCCATCTCTCATTGGGAACACCATAGCAAAAGGGAGGTGATGAATGTGGAGGAGCCTTAATCACAAGAATGATTAAACTTCAATAATTATCAATCAACAAAACCTTGAACCAAGTTAGGCCTTGAATAACAAAAAGAAAAATAAGGGAATTTTTTTGTGAATTTTTGAATATGGAAGAATAGCTAATAAAAAGGCATATGACTATGATAAAGGCTCAAGCCACTTCTTAGCCTTACATTCCACTAATTAATTCTCTAAAGCAAAACACCAAGAATTACTAAAGGATTGACTCAATCACCATCCAAATACTCAGGTATTTGAAATAAAGAGAGAGATTTTCTGTGGAAGAGAAAAACACTACTTTCATTCATTAATTCTGAAATCAAGTCTCTCTTCCAATTGGATAAAAGGAGGCTAATTTATAGCCACAAAAATTTGTGTCCCCTTCCCCAAGTTAAACAAAAATAATCCAATAGAAATTAAGCACCTATGGGGTTAATGTGAAAATAAAGAGTCAAGCATCTACTCTAACCAATTACATTCAAACAACAATTTAAACACGTGAAAATTGAAACTAGAAGCTTCTAGGCTAGTGTTGAGTCGTCCAAATTCTTCCTTATCTCCAAGCTTGATATTTTGGACCTTGACTTTGACCTTTGCTCAAAGTTTGACCCGTATTGACCACTGTTGACCAAAGTTTGACTTTTCTAACCGGGGCTTCTTGGACCAAAATGGACCCGATTTGTATATTTGATTTGAATCATGATGGTATATTCTTCATTTTGATGCTCTTTTCTCCCTTTTGTTGAGGCTTTGAGCACATAAGCTAGATGAAATAGAATAAATAACTTAATTCATTCTTTACTCATTTATTGTATAGTCGCAAACCAAACTTGCCCTTCATGCTTTATGCATCAGGAGGAACTCTTCCCGTGCCTCTAGTGGGATTTGGAGGGAGGACACATCGCACTAGACGACAGCTGTGGTGATCTGCATGTGGACTGGTGATGTGCAATCAATGGTGCTAATTAGAG
Source organism: Carnegiea gigantea (assembly GCA_029747015.1). NCBI lineage: Eukaryota > Viridiplantae > Streptophyta > Magnoliopsida > Caryophyllales > Cactaceae > Carnegiea > Carnegiea gigantea. The sequence goes on from JAKOGI010001470.1 coordinate 65,975, forward strand.
TGAGGTTGTAAGATTATATATATTCAAGAACTATTGTCCTATTCAGTTAAAGGGCCAACTTTGCTTTACAGTGAAATAGTGCTCAAGTGCTAGTGTGTTGCCCTACTGTGTCCTTTCTCAGTTCGAACTTAATAGAGGGCCTGAGGCTGTGATGAGTCATTCCAATCTAGCCAAAGTGAAAAAGAAAGAATTTAATGTTAACTCTATGACAGTTGAGATTGATGAACGAAGATTTTGGGGGCCTGAATTGAAGGTTACTGTCGAAAATAAATCAATCAATCTGCAACCTTTTAGCCTAGGTCCAAGTGTTCAACTAATTATCCTTTCTCTCTTCCCCCTTACCTTTTTGAATTGATTTTAATGATAAAACGGAAGGAGTGAAGGAAAAGCCAGCAATCATATAGACCAATTTATTTGAGCCTATGTTACGTGGACTCAGGTGTGGGATGTCACAAGGATTCAGAATGCCGTTTTGGCCATGCTACCATGAAATCGCTTATATGTCGCAATCTGCATTGTATACTATGGGTCTAGTGATGTGAAAATGTGGTTCGTGTGACTTCAAAACTTTTCTGATGCGACCGTGTCGTCGCAGAACAGACACATTTTGAATCCATGGTGTCAAATATGGGTACACACCTGAGCATCCAATGATCGAAACTCTGAATTTAGAAACAAGGGGACACTTTCTAAAATTCAGACATGGATATGAGAATTCATCATCTTACATGCGGAAGTTGCGATATCAAATTAATCTTTCTAGAATATTGCGTTAGTTAGAAGGCTGTGCACTTGGAAAATGACCGAAATCGTTTCAAAAACAATGACTGAAGACGGAAAAGACCAATTACTCCTAGTGTTTTTTTTCACCCGGCTGCTTTAGAGTTTGGATACATGCCCTATACATATCCTATGCCCTATCCATGGAATGTGGTATCCAACATGGGTGCTGTGGGGCAAAACAGAGAGTCCGAGTGTCATAGATTACAGCGCTAAAAAGCCTAGAAGCAATTTCGTCGATTTTAACATATACAAACAAATTCCATATCCCAAAGACACTTAATCATGATCTGGATATCTTTGAGATTATATGCATTGAATATGTATTTCTGCAGCATCAAAGAAGCTTCTATTTTTCTTTTTTCAATTGATCAACAGATGGCGTTACTAGCTAGTGACCTTTTGTTTAATTTCTTTGCCAAAAAAGCGATGAGAATGACTGATGGTAGTCCTTGTGGAAGCTTCGGATGTGGTGTTTAGGGAAGTCATCCAAGCCAGAATATCCTGATCTGTAGATTTCCACAAGATCTGAGGATTGCTGAAGAAGGCTTACTTGCTAAACTTTAGTGTGCGATAGACTTGCAACTTGACGCCAAGTCTAGGTTTTTTTTTCTTTTTTTGAAAAATAGTTAAAAATTATATTAGGATTTCAAGGGGAATGTCATCCATATACATAGGGGTAAATATGAAAATCATTTTGCCCTTGCACCATCATGAATGGTATTATATTATCAACAAAATCCAAAAGATTCAAGCATCTTCACTGTTGAGCATGACTCCACCTATATAAAGTTGCCCACCAAAAAAAAAAAAAAAAAAAGCTTCCCAAAATTTGTCGATTCCTTTCCTTCCGAGTACTCATACTCCACTTGATATCAATGGGTATCATTTTCCAAGTACCAAGAACCTAGGTCCTCTTTATCCTTCTATCCGAACCCACGAAAGCATCTTTGAATTTCCATGAGTGGACCCAAGAAACCCTGATAATAGAGAACGACAAATATTAAAGCAATGAAGCCCATGGATAATGAACTAGAAGGTGGTCGGTCAATTCTTCGTCGTATTAAAATAACTATGGCACTTGCTTGCTTAACTAAAATTCCTTTTTTCGCATATCTCCTGTGGAAATCTAGCCTAGCTGTATCCAAGCCATTGATAGCTGTCTTCCAAAGTGCTCCATCAATTTAGTAATTGGTTTGAAGCTGATATTGATGTATGAATTCCAAATCCTGTTTGAATGTAAGACATCTATTGACTAAGTTTCCTACTCTTTTGCAAATTATCTCAAGTCAAAATATTGCCCTGTGAAACTGCATGAGACTTTAGGGTGGGAAACAGAATGACTTCCATGACATTTTAGTTTCACCAGCAGAAGTTACAAAAGGAGGATTTGACAGGCAGCTTCATTGTAGACTTAGCTCCATCCAACTCTCTCAGAAACCTTAGGAATCAGTAGAACCTGATTTTCTATGTTCAAAAACTCATTAGCTTTGATGAGATTCATTTGTCACCAGCCACATATTTTCAAGCTTGAATGCAATATTCCTCCTCCATCTTGGCTGTGTCTGGACGAATGAGAAAATGATGTGACAAAGGTTGAGGCAATTGCCGTCGAACACGATAGGTAACAGCTTCTCCTAATCTGCTGGGACTAAAAAAGGCTTCTATCACAAACGACCTTGAATTGAATGAATATACTAGTGGAATGAAGCTCATGGGGATGATTCAACCCAAAGGACGACCTTGGATTTGGATCTCCAGCGTTCTTCCTGTCCAATGAGAGGAAACTGGTGTAGGATGCTGGTTTTACAAGAAGTTTGGAGTTCAGGAATCTAGAAAGCATTCTTAGTCACTTTGTTAAGGTATGTTAGTTGTGAAAGCTTTTCAGTAATATTTTTTAGCTTAAGATATTCTTGGTATGAATGAAATATATCATTTGAATCTTTCTTTTGTATCCCAGTTTGAATTACAAGGTCTAGGTCTGCAGTCTGCACAAGATGCATACTCAAGTTTATGTATATTCTTTCATTTTTGTTTTTAGTGGGGAATTTTAAGGAAGTCTATAAGAGCTTATTCATCTGTATGATTTAGCATAAGCCAATCTGATCTCTTTTGTTATTTGGCAGGGAGTTGCTTCAATCTTCAAGATCAGCAATGCCGGTAATTCTCTGATATTTCAGATAAATGATTTATGGAACATTTTCTTTCAACATTTCTCAGGGAGCTTGTTCTCTATTGTAGAACTGCTGAACTTGATAAATGATTTGGGACATAAATTCAGATGTAAATTTGAATTGAGTGCTGCTTCTTCCACTGATTTGAAATGCGTCAGTGTCACGTGTCATCTTCCTTTTGTTGTGCCATGGTCCTTTGGCAGAAGTACTTGGTATCTGCCTCTTGATAGCTGGTTGGACTTGCATGAGTAATTGAGGGACAAAACAAATTTACCTACCTTCCTTTTTTTTTTTGTTGGTTTTGGGGGGGGGGGGGGAAGGTGTTGGATTTGTGCTACACACAATTATTGTAAATCTGAATTTCTTTTTTTTGATGGGGTATTTTAAATCTAGTTTTCATTCAAGTGCTGATGGTGGCTGTGTTCTGCAGTTATGTCCTGTTTGTATTCTTTTGTCTTCGTTCGTCCACTGAATTCTGCTGAAGTCATCTTGCAGAAGCAGTTCTGGGCTTGATATTTCATGAATTTTTCCCCCCATGCTTTCTGTTGCCTTCTATTTCAATTATCTCTTCGCTTATGGACCCCTGTACATTGTAAAAGAAAATTGTAGAGTTCACTGCAAAGAAAGGTTATTGTGGAAAAGGAAATAGTCTACTAGACCTGGTCTACTGATTAAAAAAAAATTAGAACAGGAGCTGTCAACATGCTCATGGTGGCTGGTGCTATTAGATTTGTCTGACTTTTAATATCAGTTTACGCAGCTGCAGAAGATACTCATAAAATGTCATGATCAATTCCTATGTGTTCTGCATTGACAGAAAGATACAACATTGGCCTTACCTACTAGTGTGGATTCCTCTGAATTAGGATCTGGCCAGATCTAGGTGAATGCAACCTTACCTATTAGCAGTAGAGATATAGTTTTCAAGAACCAGAAATTTTCTGGAAATACATTTTTGAGAGTTTAATACATTCTGACAAAGATACATGAAATAGTACAAGTGGTCAAAAGCACAAAACTGAGATGGTCTAATCATAGATGTGAAAAAGATGCATCAAGGAGCTAAACATAGACATATAGTAAACATGTTTGGACAGAATACTAATGGGTCATTGAGGAAGTCACCATAGAAACTTTGCATGCACACCAAATGCTAGGGAAAAAACCCATGGTTAAAGCTTGAAAGGATGCCCAAACTTGTAACAGAGAAGAGGCTAAAAAGAGATCCTTGTATAAGATTTGCAGCTTTGATTCTCAACCGCAATTGTCTTAGTCGTCTGACCCAGGATACACAGACATGTCCTTAGCCAAGTCTTGTCCAATGACTTCTGCACTTCTCCCAATTTTTCTCATGTCCTGTCTTTATAGTCTTATAGACCAAACCTGTATGTCTGGATATCTCCTACCATTTTAGGCTTTTAACCTTGCTCCAGACATCCCTTGCAATGGTGGCTATATCCATCGCTTTATTTCTTGTCTAATCTAATATAGCTACATAATGAACTGCAATACCCTATTGCTGTAGGAACTGGAATGCATTTACATGCATAAATCTTGTAATAATTTGTTGCATTATTGTCGCGGTCTCTTTCTCTCTTTTAGTATCCTTGGACTGAGATTCAGAACTGTTTTCAGGATGAAGGTCACGATGGAGAACCATCCAAATTGCATAAAAAAATTCTTCTCCAAGGTGCACACAATGATATGCAAGAAAGTGGTTCTGTTCAAGATGTGCGGATTGCGGAAAATATAGAATCTGGCTTGGATGAATACGAAAATCAGGCTTCAATACCCGGCGCTCATGGAACATCCCTCGCCTTAAACAAGTCTGCACCAACTTTGTCAGGTCCGATGTGTGGCCGTGTATCGATTGGATCAGGGGCTTCCTCTGGCGAGTTATCTTTTCAGGAACAGGAAATCAATGTGACAAATGCTGATGCCATAGGAAGTTTGGCTTTGTCATTGCTTACTAGAGTCAAAGATGAGCCCGTTGATGTCCCTGAGTCATTTGAAGAAAAAAATGGGAGGCAACACCTCTTTTCCAGTGAATTACTGCCTGTGAAAAGCGAACTGAAAAGTGAGCTTGAGTTGTCTGAATTTATTGGAGATGAGTTGGACCATGTGCCATTAATAGACCGCTTGAAGTTGATGTCATCAGGGAAACCTAGTCTGGATGCAACACAAAACCTTGAATTTCATGCTAAAAACGTGGCCTCAGATCAGGATGTTGGTACCGATGTCCTAGAATCTGTCAAACCAATAGCCATCAGCCGGCCACGGAAGAGGAGACGAACTGCCACGTAATGTTTCTGCAGTGCTTTTTTTTTTTTGTTTTTAAATTCTTTATGACTCAGTTCTATATGGCAAGCTTCTTAGATCCTTATTTTGCCATGCAGTGATTCAGCAGAGGTTGCATTGGAGGAAGATGCTCCTGGGCTTCTAAAGGTACTAGATGCCTTTGTCCAACTGCCCCTTGACCTTACATCAGACAAATACAGACCTAAACTTGCACATAATGGAGGGCCATTTTGACTCAGGTCTAATTTGCTAGGTTTTAATGGAAAGAGGAGTATCTGCTGAAGAGATTAAGCTCTATGGGGAGGGAGAATCAGAAGATGGTTTAGAGGATTCGGTTAGTGAAGATAGCTTTGCAGAGCTAGAGGCTGTTATATCACAGGTTATGTATAATTATGTTCTTATGATGCTTGAATTTTTTGGGCATTGACATTTTTGACTCAAAGCTATTGCATAGATGTTCACTTTGTGGGTATTGCACATATTTTGTTGTCTTTCTGCTGATTATTCTGTGCTGCTTGGACATAGACACCGCACCAAAACATGTGATGGGGTAGTAAGTCAATGTGGTTTGTCTTCTGTATTACCCTGGTGTAATCTTTTTTAATACTTAAACAATAGTAGGAGTTAGTATGTACATTACCACGTTTTGCATTACATCAATATTTACAGTGTTTTTGACCCCAGGGAGCTTGGGTTTACTGATCTTGTCAGCACCTTGGGTATTATTGTCCCTCTATTAGTTAAATATGGTTTCCTATCATGCTTCGTTCTTTTCGACAATGGATTCTCCCCAAAAAAAAAAAAAAGCTATATGAGGTTAGTTTTTTTGTATTGACTTTTAAATGGCTGGGATGGTTTGTGGTGTGATGGCCCTCTTACATTGATCCCTGCATCTTTTTTTTTTTTTGGGGGGGGGGGGGGGGACGGTTTGTGCTGCTAGGATTTCTCATTCTTATCCTCATTCAGTGAGGATCCATTTGTGGTAAAAGGGTACACATAGTGTTGTGTTTTTTTGCCATGTTCTTCTGGTCTCACCTGATTGGGAAGTCTGCATCTATGTGCCCTTGTGCTTGCCAAAGTGAAGTATATGGAAGAAATTATATGGTGCTATCTTCTATTTTATCTGGTTTATGAATTTGAGTGGCTACACACTGCTGTAACCATATTACATGGATATCTGTAGCATGCCTTTGGTTGAATGTTTGTAAGTTATTGAGATGTAGCTTTTTCCTTTGTTTATATCTTTGGTGCAGTTGTTTTCACAACGCCAACCATTTATGAAGTTTCCTATTTTACGATGTGCGAAGGGTGCAAAAGCCAGCTACTGCTTGTCTTGTCTCCTCTCACTTGTGGAGCAGGTAAATTTGTTGCGATTTCATAGCTTGTTAAATTGTGAAATCTTACAAAGTAATTCTGGATTTGCTCTTTTGATAAGTTGTTTGTTCGTAAATGAAATTAAGTGGACCGGTGGGTGACCACCTAATTTAATGTAATGGTTTGTTGACCTTGCAACCTATAGGATCCCACAAGTTCTTTACGGTTGGTTTTTTCTTGATGGTTGTGATTTTGCTTCACAGACTAGATATTTGCGACTTAGGAAGTGGCCTGTTGAATGGGGCTGGTGTCGAGATCTTCAGTCTTTCATATTTGTGTTCCGGAGACATAACAGGTACAACTACAAAGAAGTTGAGGTTTTTGATTTTTGTGTTGTCATGGGGTTTTGATGACGAAGTTTCCTGAATGCAGAATTGTGCTGGAGCGGCCTGAGTATGGTTTTGCAACATACTTCTTTGAGTTGTTAGATTCTGTACCTGTTGACTGGCAAATCAAGCGCTTGGTGACTGCTATGAAGCTTACAAGTTGTGGCCGAATCACATTAATAGAGAATAAACCACTTATGGTAACATTCCTAACTGAATATTTGAAACTCCTAGGCTCCGTTTGGTCCTTAGAAAATTTGATGGAAAGAAAAGGTAAAGGGAAAAAATATGTGAAGGAAAAAAAAGTAGGGAGAAAGTGAGTTTTTTCCTCCTGTTTGGATTGACGAAAAAATATAAGAATTTAAATGAGAAATTTAAATGTTAATGAATTACTTAAGTCATGTTGATATCATCCAAGCAATGCAAGGTTGGAGGAGGTCGAGAATTCTTTTGGGAACTTTTCTCAAACTTTCCTCACAATTTTATGAGAAAAATTTTATCACTTGTTTCTAACAATTTTTCCACCTAATTTTCCTTTATATTTTTTTTCTTTGTGATTTTCTCCAAACCAAACACAAGGGGGGAAAAAAATTTTCCAAATTTTTTTCTTTCCACCAAATTTTCTGAGATTCAAATGGATCCCTAAAAGTTGTTGTGGCTCAAAGATGAAAAGTGAATTATTGTAAGAAATAACATGAGAAGGGAGTATAGTGGAGGCCTGGAGGGATTGCGATCTATATTGAAATGATTTAATCATGCATGCGCCTGTTTAGTTGTTGCTGACCTTATCAGTATCATGGATTTGCTGAATTCTGTCAGACTTTCCTGCCTTTCTTGCTCACTAAATTGTTGACACCTGGCTTCTTTATTGAGGTGAGAATGGCCACGTCGATAGTTTAGGGAAGAGATGAGAAATCTTATGTTTTATGTGTAGAAGCCTAAGAGCAAGTAGTTTAGGGAAGAGATGAGAAATCTTATGTTTTGTGTAGAAGCCTAAGAGCAAGTCAAGTAGTCAACAAACCTATTTCTATTTTAAAATTTTGATGTGCTTCAGTTGATTTCTTCGTCTGCTAGAGAGTTTTCCCTCACTTGTGTCTTTCTTTCTGTTGATAGTGATCTCTCTTGTGCATTTACTAGTGTTTGTGGACCACATTCCCGAGAGGACAAGCTCGGGTTTTGAGAGGAGTTGCACAGTATTAGGGATGGTTGGAGTGGTCTGTGGTGCATTGCAGGCAACTTCAATGAGGTTCTTCACGGTAGGGAGAGCCCGAGGACTACTGGGCGAGTGCTTATAATACCATGGCTGAATTTCTAGACTTTATTAATTATTCGGCCTTGGTTAGTCTTGAGTTGGGGGGCGGGGGGGGGGGGAGGACTTCACTTGGTCTCGTAGTGGTGAAGCTACTGCTTGTTCTAGGCCGGATTACTTCTTGATTTCTGCTGATTGGGAGGAGAGTTGGCCTGACTTCATTCGAAAGTGGCCGCCTCGTCCTCTATCTGATCATTACCCTATTTGTCTAGAGAAGTTAGTGGTGTAAGCCTCCTTTTAGGTTTGAGAATGTGTGGTTATGAGCAGATGGGTCTACTACTCTTCTCAATAATTGGTGGAATCAGTTTGAAGTTGATGGGTACACTAGCTACATCTACTCACGGCGGAATTAAAGAAGTGGAACAAGGAAGTCGTTGGTGTATCAAGGTTCAAAAATATAACCTTTTGGGCAGTATTATTTCCTTTGATTTAAAAGAGGAATCTACCAGCTTGTCTTCTATTGAGGTCGACCAGATAAAAGCTGTACAATCTAATCTGGCAAATGTTATTTTGATGGAAGAGATTTCATGGAGACAAAAATCTAGAGCTCTGTGGTTGAAGGCTGGTGATAGGAACATGAGTTTTTTTTCATAAGATGGCCAATTCTTAATCGTAAGTTCAACTTTATGTTATCTATCATGGTGGAGGGATCTTGTTATGATTCAGCGGATGATATGAAGCATGCCGTCCAAAGCTTCTATTCTCCTCTCCTTTATGAGCCTGATCCATGGAGGCCTAAAGTTTATAGGTTGGTCTTACCTTCCCTTACTGATTCACAGAGGATGGATCTCGAGATCCTTTTATTTGAGGAGGACGTTTATAATGCCCTAGGTCAATGCTATGGTGATAAGGCCCCGGGACCTGGTAGTATGACTATGGCTTTCATCCAGGATAATTGGGACACATTGAAACTAGATATTCTGAGAATGCTTACATAGTTCCATTCCACATGAAAATTCGTTAAAAGCCTAAATGCAACGTTCATTGGTCTTATCCTTAAGATATTAGGTGCTCGTGATATTAGGGAGTATCGGCTAATCAGCTTAGTGGGATGTGTGTATAAGCTGTTATATAAGGTCCTTGCCGCCGGATTGAGAAGTGTCATTGGTAGTTTGATTTCTGATAATCATAATGCTTTTGTCAGGGGTCGTCAAATTCTTGATGCTGTTTTGATTGCTAATGAGCTTGTTGATTCGAGGATTAAAGAGGGAAGACCTGGAGTGATTTGCAACTTGATATTGAGAAAGTCTATGATCACGGGAATTGGGAATTCCTATTATATATTTTGAAGAGAATGGGTTTTGGGGACAAATGGATATTGTATATACACCGGTGCATCTCTACGACTGCCTTTGCAGTGCTTGTTAATGGTTCTCCTGCGGATTTCTTTTCTGCATCTAGAGGGCTTCATCAAGGTGATCCCATCTCTCTGCTCCTTTTCATTCTAGTCATGGAGGTATTGAGTAGAATGTTGCCTACTGTGTCACAATCTGGTTTGATCGTCGGGTTCTCTGTGGGCATTCATATTTGATGCTCTTGGAAATCTCTCATCTTCTCTCTGCAAATGACACTATCATTTTTTGTGATAATTACTGCGAGGAAATTATCAGTCTTCGATGCATCCTTATATGGTTTGAAACCATTTCTGATTCAAGGGTAAACCTATCGGAGTCCTCTATTCTACCGATGGGGGAAGTGGAGAACACTCATGCTATTGCAGGCATTTTGCTGTTAGATACCCTTCTTTCATCATACTTGGGCTTCCCTTAGGTGCAAAGTACAAGGAGAAGTCCATACCTCTATAAAGGGGGAAGCCACACTCTTATTAAGAACGCCCTCTCTAGTATCCCAACTTATTTTCTTTCCCTTTTCCCATCCCCTCTTTTGTGGCTAACAGGATGCAAGCTGTTCAGAGGAGGTTCCTCTGGGGTTCTTTTGGGGATGATTTTAAGTATCACTTGGTAAAATGGGCCATTGTTAAGCAATCTTTCCCTAAAGGTGGCTTAGGCATTAGAGACTTGATCACATTCAATGAGGCCCTTCTTGGTAAATGGTTGTGGAGGTTTATGAATGGGAAAGACAAGCTTTGGAGAGCTATGATTAAGGCAAAATATGGGGATGAGGGCTTGATTGGATCCCAAGCAACTATAATGGCTCTTACAGAGTAGGTCTTTAGAGGTTTATTTCTAGAGGTTCGAATCATTTCTTCTCTCACATCGTTTTCGTGGTGGGCGATGAGTCCTCTATCTTCTTTTGCCATAGTAGATGGTGTGATGGTGTTTACTTGAGGGACCGTTTTCCTTCTCTCTTTGTTCTTGCAACTGAAAGGGATACGCGTGTACGTGATTATTTGGAGCAGTTTCATTCTTTTGTTGTTTGGTCCCCTGTTTTTTTTCGTCCAACCTTCTCGGAGGATGATAGCATTCATCTTCTTTTAGCCATGCTTGATTTGGCTTCTCCAAAGGCCTCCTCCCTTGATACGGTTAGGTGGAGCATTACCTCCACTAGGAAATTCACTGGCAAGTCTTATTTCCTTCACCTTTCTTCCTTTCTTGGCAACTCGTTTTCGTCATTATCACTTTGCGACTTTACATGGAATATTATCTGAGAGTCTCGGGCCCCTTTGAAAGTGTCCTTTTTTGTGTGAGAAGTTTGTCAAGGCAAGATCTTAACCTTTGATAACTTACAAAAGAGGGGTAAGATCTTGGTCAACAGATGTTTTATGTGCAAAAATGGTCTAGAAATTACCGACCATTTATTTCTCCATTGCCCGATTGCTAGATGCTTGTGGGATTTAGCCTGTAGCTGCTTGGGCCTTCATTGTGTGATGCCAAGTTTTGTGAGTCATTAGTTATTGATGTGGGAAGGTTTTTTGGGGAAAAGGCCCAAGTTTAAAGTCTTCCGAGTCATTCCTTATGCTATCTTTTGGTTATTCTGGATGGATAGAAATATGAGAGTTTTTGATGGGATGGAAACCTTCTTAGAGCGGTCAAAAGATAAGTGACTCAAAACTCTTTTCTTTTGGGAAGAGGAGGTTTTTTGTTCCTCCTTGTTGGAAGTTCTTAATTTTGTGGATAGCTTATTTTTGGGCTGTGATTAACTTTTTGGGATGCTGAATTAACATCCTTCCTTGCATATCCTCTCTTTTTTAATATATTTCATATTTTTCTTGTTTAAAAAAAAAAGAAACATACGAGGAAACCAAGGGGATGCAAGGAAGGCAAAAACAACTATCATCTCACCATCGGTCTATTATAGGTTATCAATGAAGTTACATAAAATCAATGGACGGGCAAATATTTTTGTAGACTAATATTGAAAATACTGCAACAATTGACACTTTGTAAAACTTGAAAAGATCACAACTTTTTCAGCTTGCTTGGTATCTTGCATTAGAGAAAGTCACATAAAAGCCTCAGCAGCATGAAGTCCCAGGGCAGGAGGTGCCCCCTGTTCAGAAAAAAAGTGATTCCTGGGAACATTTCTAAAGAGAAAAAGATCATCTCTCCCCGTATAATATTCAAGAGATGGCTATAATCGATGCACCTTTGTTTTGGTGAGAACAATATACTGACAATAAAAAAGAGCGCATTCGTTGCTTTAAGAGAGCAAGTCCTAAAAATAGTCCTCATTTAGTGCTTTTTCCTTGAACTTCATTGGTCCATGGGGACTTTGTGGAGAGTTGTAGGACCTGACCAACCTTGGCTAGACCCCGGAGGTAATCTGGTGGAGACTGATTCCTGAAAGAGATTCAGGAACTCCTTTTCAACCAAGTGCACCAGAAAGTCACCAGGAAAGCATGATACCAAATGAGCCACTTCTCTCTGGCCCTTATCACACAGCATACCTTGCCTGTGAGCGATGATTAGGTGTGGCACACCTGAGGTTTACCAGCGAATACCGAACAGGTTCCTCTGTGAGGACTTTGCTGCCTCACAGTAGGAGCAAATGCAGACACGTACCATTACTCCATTGAACACCAAACACATGTTGAGGAACACATAACCTGGCCGCCGCCTCTGAAACCTGTGATTATTGTTTATCCCGTATCATTCTCTCATTATTCCACATTCCTTAATGTATGATTGCTTGTGAGCTTCTTTCTTTTTACTTACAATAATTTCTGTTTGGGTTGTGAATGGTATAATAAAAGGTTGGAGAAGACCTTAGTGATGGGGAAGCACGAGTATTGGCGGAATTTGGGTGGATCCCGAACACTGGCTTGGGTACAATGCTGAACTACTGTGACAGGGTGGTTCACGATCGTAAGCAAGAGAAGGACAGCTCAGAGTGGAGATCAAAAATTGCAAAGCAGCTCATAAATGGTTACAATGGTGGTAATATTGTGTCCAAGGGCCTTCCAAAAAAGCTGCTTGAGTGCCAAGGTTCACTGTCAGAAAACATACAAGTAAAGCTAGAACAATAAGCTGTGTATCATGTACATAAATTTTTGTACATAGTCAGTGGTTAGGATGAAGAGAAACCTGATTTCTCAGGCGGGAAACCATTATGTTGTCTTTCTTTGTTTCATGTCATTTGATTAGAAATTCCAATAGGTGTAGGGGACGGAGATGTTAGAAATGTTTTGCAGATTATGAACTTACTGAGTTTGAACTGCTCTATAGATTCTTTAAAATTTCGGGTTTGAGAATTCCTGATCAATAATAAAGTGAGTATTCTGTTGCGGGGGAAAAATTCCTCCCGTCCCCATCGCCGCTCAGCTCCCTGCCCCTCGTCCCGCTCCCTTCCTTGTTGCGAGGAAAAACATTCCTCCCGTCCCCATTCGCAGCGGGAATTCAATCCCTGACGGGGTGCTAACAGGGATTTTTACCCACTAAATTTTTCCCTCTGTAAAAATTATATTACAAGTTGGATCCTGAATGAAAGGCCAAGTTACATAGCAGACTTAGCTCAATTAATTATACAAAGTTCTTGTACGTTTCATGCAACGCAAGTTTAACAAGCTTCATCAAAGTTTATAATTTAACCAAAATTAAGTTTAACAAGTTCATGCAACACAACCAAACCAAAGTTTAAGAAATCAATCACAATCTAATCAAAGTCTAAGAAAAAATAGAGATTATATAGTTAGAGTTTTTTCAAGTAAATTTACCTATCTAACCTTAATCTTATATTCATAAATAAAGGATTTATGTATAGTTTTAATCACAAATGGGGGCGGGAATGAGTTTTTTCCCACCAATCGGAAACAGGGAGGTGGGGATAGGGACGGGGATTATTTCCTGGGCGAGTAAGCAGGGATGAGGACGGGGTAAAATTTCGCGCTGTCCCCATCCCCCATTAATAGACATTAATTCATTTAGATTTCTCTAATTATTTTGGTTTTTCCTCTCTCACGGTTCATATATTTAATAGTCAACACTTGAAGGAGAAATCAAATGGTATCGATCCTTCGGCTTCTTTTACTTTTGTAATCCTTCTCTATAATGAATGTTATTGGAAATCCTAATTCTTTATTTTTTTTGACCATATAGCATTGGTTTTTATATAAGTTCTGCATAAACCGTGATGGTTGTCTTCACCACAATCATCTCCGGTAAGTGTTCCTAATCTCAAAATTCACCTGTAAGTATCCTTTTTTTAAATCATTAATTGGGGACAAGTGTATAACCCAATAGAAAAATAGAAAAAGGTTCTAAGCACTAGCCATATATCTCCGCCAATGCCAAAAAACACAAAACTGCTAAATTTAAACCTCCCCCCCCCCCCCAAAAAAAAAAAAAAAATTAGCAAGTGATTAAAGGCAATGATCAAAAGGATAGTGAAGGGTTTAGCCATATGAAAAATCAGCAAAGATTATGGGTAAAGTGATGCAGATCAGAGCTTTGGTTAGTGACAGCTTTCTGATTTTTTGCAAATGTGGTGAATTTTGGTTTCTTTAGGTTCCATTTTAACGGGTTTAATTTTATTTAATGTTATAATTGTATGGTTGATTGGATATTATAATCCTTCTAGATAGTTCTATGTTTCGCCATTGACATGGCTAACGCCTTGATTGTTGTTTTCTGAATTGGTTTCTTATTTAGTTTCAGGAGGCTTTACCTCTTTAATTACCACTGATTTACTGATGATTTTGCCTTTACAGTTGATGTGTTACATACGTTAAAATCTCTTTCAATGCATAGCAAATCTCAACTTAGTGATTTCATATATTTATACTATCTAATAAGTATAACTAGATTATGAAACTACTGATTTATAATGAAAAACCTCTAAAATGCAAAACCATATGTCTTACTGTTTTGTACATATGTTTACTAGATAATCGATTATTTCACACACCCGTGCACGCACATGCACGCACGCATGCACTCACGCACGCACACACACACGCTCGCCCACACGTGCATGCGCACACACTCACAGATATATATTACAAACAAAAACTCAAAAAATATGACGTGCATGCACGGGAAAAGAATACTAATCAATTTTTAAGGATTATGATCCTGAATAATATTACACCAAAATTCGGTGGACCATTATGTAATTTTCTTCCCAGACCTATAAAAATCAAAACAACAAAGTATGTACTTAAAAACAAACACCTGCGAAATCCTGGCAACCACATTATAATCCAACGTTCAATTGTTACGAGTGAATTGGTTTTCTACCTCCCATTCAGAATTATTTTTACTCATGCCATGGATATCAGGGTTCAGCACTCCTAACACAAATACCATTCATGAAGTCAAATCGATGGATCATGTAGTTGAAACATTTGACCAATTTCAGGTAGTGAACTATTGTTGATATTTTTTGCCGTGAACATGTCTGAAGAAAAGTACAGTTCTTTTCTCAACATTTTCATGCCAGTCCTCCCTGCACAAAGGCCCAAATTAACATTTTGTTAAACAAAATTAAGCACAAACAAATACTCATAAGAAAAATAGATTTCAAACAACATATCAGATTCTTTGGTTTTCACACTCCAACAGGAAGAGGTTAAGGAATGAAAGATTCGTAGATAAGCTAATAGGTTTCAGAGCAAACAACCTTCACTTGATGCAATTTCAACCCAAATTCAGCCCTCCTAAGATTGAGTTAGGAAATTGATGAAAAAAGACGAGTAGCCTACTTTGAGTTGACAGATATCAAGGTGGGAGATTGGGAACTGCAGAAAACTAGAATTTGGAGATCAAATTTTGGTCACACTAACCGTGTGCCTCTTGATTTATTGCTTTTGGAATTAATTCCAGAACAATATATAAGGCATATCATACCAGTGCTAGCCTTAGCTTGGTGACCAAGTCACAACATGTCCTAACTCGAATAGGAAACTAGAATGTATGCTAAGATTATAATTTGATTACAATATGAAATCATATGAGATAAGGAAACCCAAATATGTCAAAATACATCTTAACACTCCCCCTCAAGTTGGGGCATGTAGATTAATGATCCCCAACTTGCCCTGCAGAAAGTGGAACTGTGATTTGCTGAGAGCTTTGGTAAAGAGATGAGCTGGTTGTTGCTTGGCTCCAAGATGGAAAAGCCTAAGGATTCCTGCTTCAAGTTTTTCACGAACAAAGTAACAATTAATCTCTATATGCTTTGTGCGTTCATGAAAATAGGGTTCCTTGCCATGTGTAAAGCTACTTGGCTATCTCAATATAGCTGCATGGGTAGTGTGGTAAACACACCAAGTGGAGCAAGAAAAGACCTGATCCACACCAATTCACTAGTAGTGAATGCCATGGATTTGTATTCGGCTTTTGCTGATGATCTGCATGTGGTAGTTTGCTTCTTAGTTTTCCAGGAGATCGAGGATCCGCCTAACATCACAAAGCAGCTAGTAAGGGATTTTCTTGATAATGGACATGACCACCAATTTGAGTAACAATAGGCTATAAGTTGTAAATCTTTTGTTCCTTTCAAAAAAATTCC
Source organism: Carnegiea gigantea (assembly GCA_029747015.1). NCBI lineage: Eukaryota > Viridiplantae > Streptophyta > Magnoliopsida > Caryophyllales > Cactaceae > Carnegiea > Carnegiea gigantea. The sequence continues at coordinate 82,144 of JAKOGI010001470.1, forward strand.
TTGGCCTACAGTTCCTTTCAAATATCCAAGCACACGTCGGGTAATGTCCATGTGCTCCTCGCGAGGTGCCTGCATAAATTGTGATAGGATGTGGACTATGTAACACCCCTAACTCGAGGAGGAGTCACACTGCCAGGATTTCTTAGAGGAAATCCCTAAGGCTATTGAGGTTAGGTTTAGGCATTAGCATTAAGTTAGGCATCCTGGAATAAAACTGCAAGAGTTTCCCCTATTTTTGCAACATTTTATGGTCTTAGCTTAGCTAAGGGTACCCGTAAGCTGATAATAAGATAAAACAAGATATAACGTGACTAGATTCACCACCACGGGTCACCCGCCTGGGCCACTAACAGTCAAACCAACTAAACACAATGGTTATAACATTATATACATGGATTTAGAGCCGACTATATGCTTGCACATTCAATGAGGAGCTTAAACAATTACAAATATGGTAAAGCATCGAACGGTTCACAACAACCATGCAATCGGGACTGGCTAAAAGGCTGCTGATAGGTCGGCATCAAAATAACTTCAAAATAACCTTTATACCTGCTTAGACTGGACCTGGAAAGGGAATAAGGAAAAGGATGAGCTATCATATGCTTAGTGATTATTTCCCAACTCCTTAAAAACCAAAACCATTTGTAGGCAATAATGATAAGTAGCAGTCACACAACATCTGTATATTACTATCATATTAGGCAATCATTGTCCCCAAGTAAGATCATCACCTCTAAACTTCATACTAAGCCACTCAAGCTCGTTTCTAGACCCTTAAGAACCAGACTTCCTTAATAATCAAACATTGAGGCACATAAGCAAGCAAACCACAAGGATAGGGTAAAATGCTTGCAAATACACATTTTGGAAACGTAGTGACTCATGTTGTGTTTAAAGAATAGTTTACAATTCAAACTAGCCTCTTCAAGGCTCATACACTTTCTAAAAGCTCCTGAAATACCCACATTAGTAATAATTCAAACCATTTTCTCGTATATCAGGAAAATATCTTCTTATTCAGGCTTAAGGTCTATAATGTCCTAGTTAGGGGAGATCGTAACTCGCCCTATGGGAGGCCATCACTCAGGCATTAAATTACCATTGGGGCATAACATATTTTGGACAGTTACTCTCGTCAGAGTCTTCTAAGGTTCCCACTTCTGGGTCTATCTCTCTAGGCATTAAGGTTCCTATAAATCGGGTCTACTCCCTAATCATTTGTCCACTCAAGCACTTATCTTAGCCATTAAAATCATACTAAGCCATCATAAGTTATTAAAAAGAGTCATTGTCACACATAGTAAATTTACCTTCAAGTGAGTCATGAATCATTTCTCTTTAGTAGTTGCTTACATAATTAAAATCATGCTCATCTAGCAAAATAATCCATAACCCTATTAATGGCTTATGGTTCTTCCATTTTCAACATGAAAACTTCTTAAAACCATAGTGAGTCTACTAACTCACAATTCAAAATTTAAAGTGATTAGCTAGCATATAATTCAAACGAAGTTTCGTAATTAACACTTGCAGCTGCCTTTTTTTAGTTCGTTTAAATCCTTTTAGACTCAAGGAAAGAGATATAAACACATTAAGGTCTTGAAACATTTTCAAACTCGCTATGGTTTGCTTTTTAACTTCCTAGACCTATCGATCATTCAGTTAGGTCATTCATTGATAGTTCGACGATTTAGGATCTTTTTAGGCTACAAACATATTAACAAACTAACATGCAACTGGTGAACATTTAGAAACATTCGAAATTATGAAGGCAAACTTTTAGCGACCCTTTGAAGATTTCTAAGTTCACAAACCAATCACATAGCATCATTTAACAATTTCAAGAGGAAAGGGGTTCACAAGTAGCACATTCGTATTACTTCGCAGGAACAGTTTCAGTAGAATCCACTTAATATTCCATATACTTTGCAATCCACACGATTGCGTTTAATATCAAACCTGGGCTCCCTCCTCACACAACATCGGCCACAAAAACCTCGAACCACTCATTAGTTTCATCTTAGGCCATTCAAGTACCAAGCTTGGTTCAATATTGCCATAATTCAATCATTAATTCCCGAAACCAACATTCACAAGCGTAGCATTCATACCAATCACCAAAAATAGAATTTAAGCATATCCAAGTTGATATAGCTATGACATTTAAGCATAATTCGGCTTGCTCTACAAATTCCTCAAATCACCTGGTTAGCAACCTATGAGCATAGTGTTCACATGCAACCTCCAAAATAGAATTTAGGCATAATAAAACTGATGTGGCAGCAACATTAAGACACAATTCTGCTTGTTCCACAATTCTCCAAACTGACCGGTGAGTAAAGCCACGCATCAACTCAACATGCAAGAGTCCAAAATCAGCATAATCATCATATTTACCCAATTTTAGTTCTAATTCCTCCAATTATTGATAACTAACTCAAATTCAAGCATGAACTAACTACAATCAGTAAAATCCGTTGAAATTACTAATAATTAGGAGGAAGAGAAACCCCACCTCGATTCCAAGCTACAGGGCTTGACTAACGGTTGTTGGGCTCAACTTTAGATGCTTGAAAACCCAGATTTTTGACTCCTTGCTGCAACCACGCCTAAACCCACGCGAATTTACTCCAGCCACACCCAAACCCACGCGAATCGGACCCTAAATTTGACTAGACTTTCACCCACTAATTTGAAGTTGTGACGGATGTTTGGTGCTGCAAATTACTCCCGATTTATAGAGGTAATCGAGTAGCTAAAGACAGGGTTGCATGGCCAAGCTTCGACACGTGTTCAGAGCCTCGAAACCACACCCAGATCGACCACAAACATGGTGATTCTTCTCTGATTTTGCCCAGAACTTGCATCGGTGGCCTTGTTTGATATTGGGGAGGTGAAATCTCAGGATTTTTGAGCTGGGCGAGGCGAAAATTTGATTGGATTCTGGTGCTTGAGCTGTGTGGAGAGGAGAAGAAGAAGAAAGAGAGAGAGGGATGGGGGCTTAGGGGGTTACGTGCCCGAGGAGGAAGAAGAAACCAGACTTAAGTCTGGCGTGGCTTTGACGAAATTGTCCCTCTTCCCTCCTTTTTGTTTCAAGCTTGCCCAACAATCAACTCTATTAGTCTAATCTCGTAGCTCATAATCTAAACCCGGATCAGTGATACAATCTCTCATCGATTAATCATTCCCGATTATATCAAGGTTCGATTTAGTAACTAAGGAAACCAATTCTAAACTTGATAATCTAATCGTATTCGGGATTCTATTTGATTTAGTATCCGATAATAATCCTTATTAATGCTTATTAAAAATCATCGGAAAATTTTCAAAACTAATAATAATAATAATAATAATAATAATAATAATAATAATAATAATAATAATAATAGCAACAATAATATTCTTTTTAATAAAATTATCGCTCACACAAGCACATCAATAGTAATTTAACTATGTTGTTAATAAAACACGATTTTATAATGCCATAATAAGGTAAGACAGTTAGCTTAATGTAAAAATAAAGAACACGAGTATTACAAACTGCATAGGTTAAGTCCGGCTTAGTAATAGTAAGGTATATCAATCGGCCAATGAGTCTCCTGTACTTGGTTGAATCTGCAAGTAACCTCCTAGTTGCCAACAGTAGCTTATGATTTTCTTCCATGGAAGAGTCAGCGAGCCTTGCACCCAGCAAGCCACACTCATCTATTATTTCCAAGGCGCATTTCCTTTGACAAAGGAATAAGCCTTCTGATCCACGAGCTATCTTAACGCCAAGGAAGTATTTCAATGGCTTGATCTTTGATACTAAAACATGTATGTAGATAGTTTTTAAACTGTTTACGAGTTTCTTAGTCATTCCGAGCTAGTACAATATCATCAACATAAACTAGCAAAGCCATAAAGATACTTCCCTTCCGATAAGGAATAAAGAATAGTCAGCATATGAGAGTATGAAACCATACTCACATAACTTAGAAGAGAGCTTGACAAACCATTGGTGAGGACCTTGTCATAGGCCATAAAGTGACTTCTTAAGCTTGCATACCCTATTTTCACCATTGTAGCGAAATCCTGGAGGCAACTTCATGTAGACCTCTTCTTCAAAATCGCCATGCAGGAAGGCATTATTAACATCCAATTAGTGAAGTTCCCATCCCCTGGCAACAACCACTGTTAAAAAGCATCTGACGCTTGTCATCTTTGCCATTAGTGCAAACGTTTCATTGTATATACGACTAACCTTGCCTTATAGCGTTGCATGCTGCCATTAGAATTATGTTTTACGCTGTAAACCCATTTACAACTGTTAGTCTCTCTCCTGATGGAAGATCTTCAAGTGTCCATGTGTCATTGCTCTCCAACACTTGTATTTCCTCTCCCTTTACTTACCTCCACTTGGGGTCCTTCACTGCCTCATGATAAAACTTTGGTTTTACAGCTTTGGCAAGAGTAGCTAAAAATTTTTGGTGAGTGGCAAGTGACATAATTGTGTAAAGGATAGTGTGTACCTGAGGAGCCTTTTGGAGGTGGGTTTTAATAAAGGGCATTGTAACAAACATAGTTGTCCAAGTGGGTTGGTGGCTTCTGGCTTCTTTGGGATCGCTTGGGCTCAGAAGTTGCACCCCTTTGCTGCACAGCTGGACTGGGTCCCGGTTGCTATTTCGGGTTTACTTCTTGGGCCTCAGCGGCACTTGGGCTGGGCTGCAGACCCATTTCTTACGACGCTGGGGAGCTCCCCCTTTCGTCTAGGCCGCTCAATGCTCTTTCCCATTCCATTGCACCTTGGGCTTCCGTCGTTGGACTCCCCCTTGTATCAAACTGCCTCGACTCTACATGGTAGTCCAGCTCGGTGCGGGCTTCTGTCAGCGGGCCATTCTGAACTTCTTTGCCATCCAACGCTTTTTCAAATATGATGTTGTTTGGTTGTTTCAGAAACTCCTCTTACGCTTTTGCATAGTTATCAATTTTGCTTGGTTCAGCAAAGGGAAATACATCTTCATAGAAGGTCACATCTCTATTCTCAAAGAATGCATGATTATCAAGATCATATATCCTCCATCCTTTCTTAGCATATGGGTAACCCATAAAGACACCCCACCTACTTCCGGATGCAAATTTGTCCCTTCTTTTTGCATGATTATGAGCAAAGCATAGGCTTCCAAAGACTCCAAGGTGGTCATAAGGGTTTCGTTAAAAAAGTACTTCGTAAGGAATATTTCCTTAAAAGAGTCTTGTAGGTGTCTGATTAATTAGGTGAGCTGTAGTGAGGATACATTCTCCCCAAAAAGGCAATGGAAGATTGGCCTAGAAGCGTAGCACTCCGGCTACGTTCAATACATGTCGATGTTTTCATTCCACTCCATTTTGTTGAGGAGTGTCTATGCAGCTAGTTTGATGTATTATGCCTTTTTCAACATAGAATTCCTTCATAGGTCTAGATTTAAACTCCAAGCCATTATCAGCTCTTCCCATCTTAACATGTTTATCAAATTGAGTTTTGGCCATATAAATAAATGTTTTCAAGAAATAACCAGATTTGCTTTTTTCTTTCATCAAATGTAACCATACTACACAGCTGGCATTATCTATTACAATTAAGAAATAATGTGCACCATAGGAAGCAAGTATTCCATACGGACATGGTCCCCATATATCACAATGCGCCCATTCGAACAAATTTTCAGCCTTATTGTCACTGATATGAAATTGAGTTCTAGTTTTTGCTTAGCACGTAAACAAATATCACAAATTTCTATTTTCTTACCAAAGGAATAAAAAAAGACCTAAACTTTTAAATAGAGTATCCATGGCTTCATTTCCTGGGCACCCTAACCGTCTATGCCAAAGATCACCAGTTCTTGTTGCATTGAGTTGTCTTCTCTTCAATGTCCTTTTATAATAGTAAACCCATCTCATTGCTCACCCGTAGTACAGTCCTGCAATACATAAAAATTATCAGAGAAAGTCATTGTACAATTTAATTCTTTACAAGCTCTTGCAACTGATATTAGATTACAACAAAGTTTTGGTACATATAGTACTTTACTCAATCCTATATCACCTAACGCAACCTTGCCTTGCTTGGTGGCCATAATTTGATCTCCATTAGGAAGATCAGTGATGATGGGACTTATGGACTCGGGATCCTTTAGCAAGTTTGGGTTACTTGTCATATGTTTATATGCACCACTATTGATCATCAATGGGGGCTCACTTGACAGTTTTTCATACCTATTTTTCGGAGCATCAATAAGACTCATCAACCATTGAACTTGCTCGGATGTGAGTCCCAAAATGGAAACTGGGCTTTAGTTCGTGATAGCTGATGTCTGGGCCGGAGCTGACGCCTCTAATTGGGCCGAAATAGCATGTACTTGCACTGGCCCTGCTCCTCTTCCTGTATCAGAACTTGTTCATCCCCCACATCCACCACGGCCTCGTCCATGCGAGCCTTAGCTAGGTGTGTATCCAATCAGTTTGTAACACCTAGCTTCATTGTGGTCGTACCTCTAGCAATGGTTTCATATCAGCTTGTTTGCTCTAGGCGTTGCCATTCTGCCAGTCATAGCAAACACCCTGCACTCTCGACACGATCATCTTTGCCCAGCATCATGTTGTTGTCGTCCTCTTCTTGATGCACCATATTAGAACATCTTATCTTGTGAGGGTAAAGGGTTAAGTGGCAAAATCTGCCCCCTTACGTCAGAATAGGATTCATCCTCTAACCCCATCAAAAACTAATGAGCTTTCTTTTCCTCAATCGTCTTGATCAGTTTTTCGCCTACCTCACACTTGCACTTATCGCAAGTGCACATAGGAAATCATACGTGAATTTCTAGTTTGCTCCAAAGTCGCATGAGCTTGGAATAAAATTCTATGACGTCCATTCCACCTTGCTTGCATTTGGCCAACTTGGTCTTGAGCTGGTGGATTTTTGGAGCCTTCGATACGGCATAATGTTTTTTTCAAATTTTGCCACATTATTCTGCCGTATCCACATCAGCTATGCTTAGGCGACGTTTGGGATCGATGACGTTTAGTATCCATGAGCAAATAATGGAATTGGACATCTCCAATGGTTAGAGTTCGGTTATGTCCTCTCCTTCCTTTGGCATTGGTTTCTTTAGGGTTCCTTTGATGAACCCTAATTTGTTTTTAGATTTTAGAGCAATGCGGACCGCTTTCTCCTAAAGATCATAATTTTTCCCAGCAACAATTACCGCGGTGATTAGATCACTGGGTCCTTCTGATGGGTGTAGAAGATATGGTGAATGATTTTCTTTCCCGAACTTCTTGTTTGTCGTAATTAAGCTAGGGTTTTGCTTTCAATGTTTGGTTTTAGGCCCTCGTGGCTATGATACCATGTAGAAAACTAGAATTTGGAGACGAAATTTTGGTCACACTAACTGTGTGCCTCTTGATTTCTTGCTTGTGGAATTAATTCGAGTACAATATATAAGGCATATCACACCAATGCTAACCCTAGCTTGGTGGCCAAGTCACAACATGTCCTAACTTGAATAGGAAACTAGAGTGTATGCTAAGATTATACTTCGATTACTATATGAAATCATGTGAGATAAGGAAAACTAAATATGCCAAAATACATCTTAATAGGAACAGGTGATAGAAATTAAAAAACTAGGAAAGCGGCGAACAGATGAAGACAACCAGACACTGGCAACGGCACTAGTTCTGCCGGCACTAGTGTCACCGTTGTTGAACTCAAAGAGGAAGCTATCGTGATGGAGCTATCTGCAGGTATGACAAATCTCTTTGATATCTATGTGTTGTTGTTCATGAGAGTTAACATGATGCTAATTTGATGGAGGAGTTTGGAATTTCTCTTAATTTAAATCTAGCTGCTTGTTGGCTAAAATTGTGCATCTTTGAGTAGGCTAAGCATCATTGTGATTTAGTCATAAAACTAGATCTATTTAATGTGAAAGCTTGATTTAGATGAGCTTAAGCTAATTTGAGTATGAGATTGATAAAGAAAGCTCACAATGACCGCCTTGTAGCTGTTAGATTTGATCCTAATAGTACTGAAATAATGAGGAAATTAGGTAGTGTTCAGGACATGTGTAAATTGTTCGGCAACGAAGAGCGCAACAAGAATGTTGGAGCCGGCTGTAAAACTTCATAGAGGTGCATGATTAAATCAAGTGATAGATTCAAATTTGATCCTTTGAGTCTAAACACTTGGCTTAGTTTTGCCTCCTCTTCCTCCAGTATTACTTGTAATGAATCTTGAGAGTTCTGTTGAGTATTCAAACAAGGGATCTTGTGATGATCTCTATATAGAGGAGGAAATAGATGATTCAATAGAAACTATCCAAAGTTCTATAAGTCCGATGAGGGATATGGAGCTATAAGAAACATAGAATAAGGGGAATAACCCTAATAGCTATTCGAGTATAGATTTCGCTAGAAGGAGCACCAGTGCCTTGTTTGGCAAATAATTGTTATCTGTTTGCATTAATTGTTAGCTGCTAACCGTTTGAATTAGCTGTTTGCCTTGGATGTTTGAATTGGCTAAAATCTTTTTAATTGAATATATTTTTTATTTTTTATTTATCTTATTTTCTCTTTAAAATGGATTAAATTTATGTTATATGTGCGACATTAACTTCATCCATAAAACCTTATTTTCTTACTTATTCGACACAATTTGTATTCATTATTTCTTTTCTTTCTTTTTAATTTTTATTCATTTATGTGATGTCTATGTCTTGTAAATTCACTTTGTTATTTATTATTTCTTTTTTATGAATTGAAATTACATATGAAATAAGACCCATAAACTAGGGATCGAGAGACAAGAAAAGAATATATTTGAGCAAAATTGCGCAATTATAACCCAAAAAATAGTAAAAGCAACGGAATTAAAGAAATTGATGAGTTAAAGAAGAACATACAAGATAGAAAAATGAAAAAAAAAAAAAAAACTATAATCTACTCACATACACTCTTACACTATGGCTTTGCTTCAAAATGATGATTATGTTGTCCTCCTCTCATAAAGCCTCGATTGTTGGTGTGTTCGATAATAGGGCTGCTGAAATTTCCATTTTGAGCTTCAAAATGATGATTATGCTGCCACGTTCTCATAAAGCCTCCATTGTTGGTCTGGTGATGATCACAAAGATGATTAATGGTGAGGTAAGCTCTCCAGATAATGGGGCTGTTGAAATTTCCATTGCGAGCTTCAAAATGATGATTACACTGCCCTACTCTCATAAAGCCTCCATTGTTGGCCTGTTGATGATCACGAAGATGATCAATGGTGGAGATGAGCTCAAGGACGCGGATGGAGAAGTAGAATAGAGTAGAGAAGAGTAGCCGGCGTCACCAGTGCATTGCCGACAAGCAAGGGAACGCATTGGATAGTGCAGACGTGTCGATGAGAGTGAGGGCGGAGAAGAGAGTGGAGATGCGAGCATTGTCTAAACATCCGAAACTTGGGTTGAAGAATATGCAGGCTTGTAAATTTTCAAAATCCTGGGCAAAATTGGTAATTTTCACAAACAACTGTTTAGAAAAGGTTGATAAGAATAGCTATTTGAAAAAGAATTGTTTCAGCTAAAACAACTCATTCAAATAGCTCTTTACTGGATATCTATTTCGTTGTTTAACTCATTCAAAATGACTAAAACCTCTAAAGCAACTTTTTTCTTCAAAAAGTTGTTGCGAACCAAACATACTCGAAGTCTAGTTCCACAGTAACCTCTATCTTTTACGTGGACAGTAGCGACTATGCCAGCTCTATCACATCTCCCGGTATTCGCTTTTGTGATTGTTGGAAATAATGATTTGATAAAATAATTGAGCAAGGAACGAGTGCATAGAAAATATGATAGACAAGCAGATATGATTCATGTGCAAAAATTTAGAAATTTGGGCCAATATGCTGTACCGAGCGGTTCGCCCTAGCTCAAGTGAGATCTGAAGGCATGCTCAGCCCTTCTTGCTCCTTGATATGCTGCAATAGTAGGCAGTCAGTCTAACCCATGAAAAGACATGCCACATGCCCAGCGTTCACATGCCCAACCCACATGTTCAATGCCAGCTCACCATGAAGCTTTACTTGCTACTAAGTCAGGAGGTGCACAATAGAACTAATTGGTTCGTGAATAATGTTTACACTCTTAATCATAATTTTCCTTTTCCGTTAACAGTCAACTTCTAAAATAAACTAGACGAGGTCATAATAAATGCTAGTTGGAAAGTTGCAAATCTTCACCGTGGAATCACGATTACAATCAAAATTTGACAAGCCCATGGAAGAAACCTTTAACGATTAGGCGGTTGTGTGGCTTAATGAAAAAGAAATTATGTAATTAGGAATTTATATTATTATTTTGTGTGGGGGGGGGGGGGGCTAGTACTACTATAAATAGGAATCTCAGAGGAACCTCGTAAATAACTAATGTTCCCCCTTCTAATTCTGGTATTAGTTTTCAATAGTTTTAGAGACAGTTTTGTGACTCCAGGGTATCGTATATTTTGCGAAAATATTTTTTAAGGGACAACTTCTTTAGAATGTATTCTTAGGTACCTACTATTTTAGGTAGACTATTAGCAGATATCAATATTCTATAAAACAGTGATGTTTAGGGGTTTTTTTTTTTTTAAATCCGACCCAGTACTTTATGAAATTTCTGTTTTTGATCCAGATGGGGTTCAAAGTGCAAATACTCAAATTTTTGGACTTTTTTAGAAAACTAATCTTGTATTAATGTTTGGACTTATTATAATAACTTTACTGTACTATTTATCACATTATAACAACACCACCTCCCAGTGTGAGTCCTACTTTTGCGGGATCTGAAGAGATCTAGATGTAGATAACGGTATATCTACCAATATCCCTGCCCACAGAGGGACTGATTCTAAGAGATCCACAAAACAAAATTTGGTGAAACCATTTTATAGAAGAAGGATTTTGCGAAAATATTTTATGGAAAATAATTAGAGTTTAATTAGAGAGTTACGAGCATTACCTAAACTTAGTCAGCATTGGGCTCCGGTGTACCTCTAGTTTTCAGTTTACAGAAATTGCTAATCTCAACTATGCCTTCCTTAGATTAGGCACATCATAGATTCGTTTTGTTTCTTACCTTGCACTGTAGTCACTAATTAAAATTTTTTTATATTTTCAAGGATAGTGAAACTTTAATCAAGAAATCATAATATTTAAGACATAAGGTTCGATTAAATAATGTTCCCTACTAGGAAACTTCTTTTATTGAAAGTTAAAAAGTGAAAATGTTACAATGGAAAAATTTGAAGAGGGACTTAAACTACTAATATCATCAGAGATGCTTGCTCATAGAGAAATGGAGATACCCGATTTCTCCTGTGCTTAAGTATCTCAAGATAGTCGTGTCCCTTCTCAGCACTCAGTCTCTCCTTTTATAGAGGAGACGGGCTACATAGAATGCCCCGATAGTTACAGTACACACAGTGATATTTTCACATAACTATAACTACTCTCACATAGCTACAATAAACTGTATTATTTTACTGACTTGATATTTAATAAACTGACATAATAATGGTGCAGTAACTTTTTACAGCCCTTAATATTGATAAAACTAGTCATCCATCTTGAGATTCTGCATGCCTTCATCTCCAATAATATATTCCAGTCCATTGTTATCCAGATAATCATCAAAATTTTTCATCAAGCTAAAGATGCTCTGGATCCCGTTTTTCAAATAATTCATGAAGAAATTTCTTTTCTGTTTTTGATGAGAGTAATTCTCCAACTCCAACATTAAAGAGATAATGAAAGAAATCTTCTGAAGTAGCTCCTTTTACCTCCATATATTTGCTGAAATCATTATGATAAACACAAGTAGTATTCTTACAATGCATTAGTGTTTTTCCTTGTGCAATTAATGCCCCCATTTGATGATAAATACTATAAAGACTAATGGCTCTTGCTAAAGTAGGATCACTAACTACTTCTTATCATTCTGAAAACCATTCATGTTGTTGATCATTGGGATTGTCTAAATCAATCAATTGAACAAGATAATGGGCTGGTTTAACTTTTCCGTTTTCATACTCAATTACTGTACAATGTATCACGACATACAGACTTATGTTGGATGGAATTTTTATTGGACCATTAGGAGATGTGAAAATCCAATGGATCCTTTTAAACATGCACTGGTTGAAACTTAGTTAATCATAAGAAGAATAGGTAATTCGTATATGGGATTTTCATGAGATAGCTATCATTCCATATTCCCAAACTTTCATGATGGGGCCATCTGAAGAGATTGAACTTGCTGAGAATCTAACACCGCCAACTCCAGATCTATCAGGAAAGAAGATCGTAGTATTCCATGACTCCCAAGTATCATAAGAATAATTATGATAGTAGTTGATGCAAGTTGCATACCAGTCGTTGAATCATTTTTCTCGAACATGGAAACTTTTTTTTTCTTGAATGCCATAAGGACACCGTAGGTAATTCATTGATAACTCTAAAAGGCTGAATCTTTGTGTTATTAGATAGGCAAAAGACAGTAGACCAAACTGTGACATATTTTTTTAGTATGGAATTCCAAAGTATCCATAAGGACTCTACTAGAAAGCGAAACCTGTTCTACTAGTAATGACATTTCATTTTGGACTTCCTCCTTTTCCGGCATGAGTTCTGCTCGAGTGATCACCATTGGCTAGTTCACGAGTTAAACTATCTGTCAGAAAATTCTTCGATCCCTTTATATGTTCAACAGAGAAAGAAAACTAGTTAAGCCATAATTGCCAATGCAGGAGGCTCCCTCGCACTTGCATATTCGATAAATTCTTTTTCATAAAATCAAGTATCTCTTTGCAATCAGTTCGAATAATAAAAGGTTTTGGGGTTGAAAAGATTAAGAACTTTTTAATTCCTTTTATGATTGCAAGGATTTCTTTTTTCATCACGGGATAGATGCATTTTGCTTTAGTAAAACTCCCACTGTAATATTTGTAGAGTTTTTCTCCTTCTTTAGTTTTGAGTATTGCACTTCAGTGCTCATTGCTGGAATCTTTGTCAAGAATTAAATCATCTACTTCATTAGGAAAATCAAGAACATAAAGATTTTACCTATCTTTTGGAATTTTTGAACAATCTTTGAATCGCTAGTGTTCCATGACCAACTTACTTCTTTCTTGAGTTTCTACTGCAATGAGTTTCTTAGTTTAGCTAGATCTTTAATAAATCTGAAGCATAGGTATGACATCTAAGAAACCTTTCTAATTGCTTCCTATCTTCTATTTTTTCTAGAAAACTTCTATTTTTTTTCTAGAATATGCTTTTATAAAATGATTCATCCAGCTTTTATTTCTAGATCTAAAAACTCGGTTTTTTATTCACCATAAATGCATTTGTTCTTACTAAGAATAATACCATGATCAGTGCATCTTTGGATGACAGCTAAAACATCATCTTTGTGCTATTCTATGGTCTTGAAAAGAGAAGGATATAATCAATATAAACTAGACGACAGTGATTAAAATCTTTGAAGATATAATCTATTCTCCTTTGAAATATTTGAGGTGCATTTTTTGAACCAAATGACATTACTATCCATTCATAATGCCCTTAAGGGGCACTAAACGCAGTTAAAGGAATGCTTTCTTTATCTATTTCTATCTGCCAATATCCGTTTTGCTATCCGTTTTCGAGAACTAATATGCTTCTTGAATTCTATTGACAAGGACTATTTTGTTAGGAATATAATAATCAATAAAGATAGTATTATCATTAAGCTTTTTGTAATTGATTACCTTTCTAGCTTTTTCTGTTTTTTCTTCATTATGATTTCTTACTATGAAAGCAGGACTAGTGTGAGGACTTAAACTACTTCTGATTAACCCTTTATCTAAAAGTTCTTTGATTTATTTATCAAATTCTTAGATACCCTAGTGTGTATATACTATTTATTTGACTCGAATGATAGTGTTGAGATTTAACAATGTAATATTTGCAAATGTCCTATATTTATCTCAAAATTTTAGAGAGTTATCAGAGTAGAGTTTTTTTACATAATTGCTTTTGTTGTTTAGCAATATGCTCTTTAATAGATAAGTCAAGTAGTGAAATTTTTAGTGTTATCTTACGTTGTGCAGGTATTACCTTCTCACTAATCTGGCTGCGTGTAAACTCAATCTTCTGATGAGTGTAAGTCTTATTTAATTTATCAATAGGAACTAAGTGCCCACTATCTATATAGGCACATAATTTGTATTCATTATATCCATCTAAACATACATTTATTAGGATATAGATACCATCAAGATTTGTATTGGTGACTTCATAACACATCTCTATAGTCACATCTTTTATTAATTCATCCTTATAGATTAGCTCACTAACAGTTCTTATTTTATACCCAATGACTTTTCTATCTAGACTCATACTTCGGTCTACATTGTATCTTGTGGTTCTAAATTTATTCTACTTATTTCAATGGTCATACTAATTGTATCATTTTCTTCAAACTCTTCTCTAGCTGTCATAGATCCTTCTTCCCATTTCGATCTTACACTCATGCTTCTTAATGATTGGGGTTTAATGGTAATTTTATTATTCTCATCAATTTTAGTGCATTTTTGTTATTAATTTTTGTAGGATTGACAAAACTAGATATTCAAGACCTATCAATTTTTATCTCATGCAGATTGGATTTTATCCTTTAAATTTTTTTCATTGGAGTAGGACTTTCAAATTTCTCTTCTATTATTATTATATTAGTCTTTGGATTGATAATATTATTTAATTTGTAGATTATTTTTTCAAAATATTCTTAGTGAGTAACCTTGTGTTTTCATATCCATTCCAATGATTTTTATTCTAAGGCATAGGAAGTTTTTGGCAATTTCATCTTTTAGGCTCACATAACATCTAGGTCGACAATTGAATCCTACCGATCTATTATATAAATTGATCCTTTGATTATTGAATTTGGTATATCTGATATCACAGAGTAAAGTATAAAGATCAATATCTTTGCCACAATGTTGAAATGGAGTAATTTGAACTTAAATACTTCCAACATGGATATACCTGTACTTTCTATTTTTGTTATATTTAAGGATATTCTCCTAATTAATGAGATTAACTTCTCCCACATCATACTTGTAATCTTTTATTTCTAGATCTCCTTCCATGATTTTGCATACGTACTTACTTTTTAATTAAAAGATGGATTTTTTATTGATCATATTTTTCTGAATTATAGGAAGGGCTCATTCTTCTTTGACATCTTCATTCTCATTTTCTATAATAAATTCTTCTCCTTGAAGATCACTAAGACTTATTAAGCTACTTTTCATCATATGACTAGTTTCTTCATAATCGCTATCTTCATATTCATCTTCTAGTACAATCTCAACAATTTTCTTATTGTTTTTCAGGGTTAGATCTAGTGCTTCTTTCTCGCTAAGTTCAAAATAATATGGACTACCCAAAGTTTTTATAAGCTTCTTATTCTTTATATTTTGCATTTGTTTGCATAATGACCTACTTGTTAGTTTGCCTAAGACTCACAATTGTTTTTTCCTATAGGACAATAAGCATCTTTTGTAAAAAATTGTCGTCACCTAGGGCTTGACTTATTATAATACTTTCTTTTGTATTTCCCTCCCCTTTGCTTGTTTAAACTCCTTTTCTTATTGATAAGTGCTCAATATTTATATCATTTTTGGGCTATTTTGCGTCGTTTTTAGGAGAATTATGTGCTTTAAGTTGTTATCTACTCTCCTATTCTCAATTTATGTTTGGGTATAGTTGTTTGATGTGTTTTGCAGGGTTTTAGCCTTTTTATCAAATATTTGCGCTTTAATAGATGTATTTTGACCTCCCCCACAGTCATCCATGTTATGCCATGCCCGTGGAGCAAAGAATGAGCAAAAATCCAGTTCCAGCACAGGCCACAGTCGGCCCGTGGTGCTCCTCACGGACCGTGGTGAGCCTGTAACTGCTGCCTCTTCGTTTCCGCTCGGCTGTGCGGCTGAGATCGACTGAGCCTTTCCATAAAAGGCGGAGTTTTACAGCATTCCCAATCATTTCCAAGCAAAGCAAAAGCATAGAATAGCATAGATTAGAGCTTTAGTTTCTTTCTTAAATTTTGTAGTTTTTTTAGTTTGCTTATTGTATTGGTGTGAGTCTTAAGTGTAAGAGTTTATTCTTGAGCCGGTTTTTGAAGCCCTTGGTTGAAGGCCAACTCAGTCAAGCCCCTTTTCGCTTAGATTTCGCCAATCGTTGGTAAGTTTGTTAATCTTTTATCATATCTGAGTAGTTTTCTTTAGTCTAGGGATTTAGTACTTTGTGGAAGTGTTGTTGGATCATGTTTTAATCTATACAATTGAGCTTATTTTTATGATTGGTTTAATTTTGTTTTGTCAAGTGTTTGGATTGTCGTGAGTTGATTTTTGGCCGAAATTTGTTTGCACGATTGAAACAATCGAGTGAAAAACTGAAAAGTGACATTTGGTTGTTGGACTGCTTGATAAGACTTAACACAACTGTAAAACCCTGGAAATTCGATTTGGAAAATTTCATCCAGTTGGACCGACCTAGACCTAAGTCAACCCAAGTCAATGCCAAATGAGTCCTCGCGAAATTTATTTCGTTGAGGGAGTTCCTAATAAATTCTCAATAATTTTGGAAGTTTTAAAATCTCCAAATTCTTTCTTCTTGATTTTCTATAAAACCTCTAACATTATCATTATTATTAGTATTGCTACTATTATTACCATTTTTGAACCATTATTAGTGGTATTTCAAAAAAAAAAAAAGAGAAAGCACAAAGGGGTGGGTCGGCCACCATGCACGAATAAAGAAAAAAAAATTTGAAAGCTTTGAGTTTAAAAAAAAAAAATTTGAGATTTCCCCCCCTTTTTTCTTCTAACCCTAGCGTGAACCTCCCCCCCTTCTTTTATTCTAAAACAAAACCCTGACTTCCTTTCCCTACTCATCCTCACACGCCTCTCTCTCTCTCTCTCTCTACTCGCCCCGCTGCTGGAGCACCACGCCAGCCGCCCATTGTGCTGCCACAAGCCACCCACAATCCCCTCCTACTCTCTCCCTTGTGTTGGTAAGAAAAGGCCAAGTGATGCATGGATTCATGCACTCCATGCATCCAAAACCCCTACTTTTAATTCTCCTTTATTTTTACGATTTTATGACCATTGTGAATGAAGGTTTTTAATATAATTTTCATTATTTTCTCAGCACTTTCGGCGTTGAATTTGAACGAAGGAGGAATTTCTATTGATCTAGATCCGGTTTTGATCAAAGGTACTCGTAACGATGTTATTATGTGGTTTTATTTTTTTTAGTCTCAATAAAGGTGGGTTATTTTGGCATGATTGGATCTAGACGAGAGTCTAAGGAAGTTTAACAGGTGTGGGTGAATTTTTGGGTAACCCAAAACAAGCGAAAATCGTGCATAGAAGGGGTCGAATATTTTGGACAGAATTCATACTGTTTTGACTTGAATTTGAAAATTTGGTATAATTATTCTGGTTGTCCAAAAATTATGAAAATTTTAAAGTAGTTCGATTAAGATGTGAAGATTTCGTGAATTTTTTGAATTGGATGAATCGGATTAAATTGAAAGCGTTATAGCCGAAACACTAAGCACTGTCAAAACCGAGAACTACAGGTATAGGGTGCAGTTTTTGAATTTTAGACTTAATTACATTGCGAATTTGTAGAAGTGTTGAACATGAAAGTTTTAGTAGAAAAAATTATCCATCTGGATTGGCAAGAACGTGATTTTTGGAAGTCAGGAGGAAAGGTTATGAGGATGGAAATTTAGGCTAAAAAAATCTGGGCTGAATCTGGGAACAAAATCTGGGCTGTTTTACCCTCAATTTGGAAAATTTTCCTAGGTTGGTATTGATTGCAAAAAATTGTGAAATTTACTAAGTGGGAGCCTCTAGATGTGCCAAATAATGTCTTTTTAGACTTGGGTCATTTGGAGTAGTGTAACTAGGGTTTTGGTAAAAATTTCCCGGGCTATCCTAGAAAGGCAGTCACTAACATTTCTGAAAGAAGCAAAAATTTGACTAGGTTCGGGGTAGAACCAGCCAAACTCTAAATATAGGAAAGATAGAGGACTTTTTTAGGTTTCCAGATTGACCAAGAACACTAGAATTAGATATCAGAAACAAAAGTTATAGCTTCTAGAAGTTGGACCCAGAAACTGGCCAGCCGAACCTTAACCAAGGATAGGGTTTCGGTTGAACCAAAGTCTAGGAATTTTTCTTATAAATTTGGGGAGGCCCAAGGATGCCCTATATTAAATGTGGACTGACTATGGGCTGTATGTGGGCCCAGGTGTGGAGCAGTGAACTCCTACTAAAGTAACCGAGCCCGTAAATTGGTACGGTATCCAGGTAACAGTCATGCCCTAACCTTTTTCCCGCGTTGCTGAAACTATGAATGTTTTGGGATTCTTGTATGGAACCTTTGGCATTTCTTTCCAACGAAATGAACACTGGTTTATAATTTGAAAGTGATTACCTGATGGGAACGGTATACTGTGTTATTTTTGGAAGTTGGAAATATTCAATATGATAAAAGTTGAAACTTACTGCAATTATGTTTGGAGTTCTGTATTTGTATTTCGATTTCTGTGGGGAAAAGTGGTAAATCCGAATAAACTGAACATGTCAAGTTGACCTCCAGTAAAGAGGAAAAAGATCATTAACTGAAGAGAACTGGATAGGGTGAGTTGAATCTGTTTGAATTGGTTAAAGGCCATAGCCTTCCCCGGGTATTAAGTGCATGCAAGTGAGCGGCCACGTGTTCGGTGGAGACGTGGGCCAGGTCATCGATAATCACCCATGATGGTGGTAGGCCAGGAAAGTTACGCGGTAACCGCTGAGGAGCGGTAGGCTAGGAAAGAGTTAAACGGCTACGCCAGGTTAGGGCGCAGGCCATGAGACCCACTAGGGTCGCTCACCCAAAAAACTTATCTGAAACTGAAACATTATGAATGGAACTATGGAAGTGTGATTCTGAATATGATAACCAAGGAAGGTGATGATAATGGTTTGCATGCTTGAAAATGTGCTGCTGTCCCTTCCCCTAAAGTGTTTTCAAAATGAATTTGTATGTGTGTTTGACTGTTGGGGGTGAATGTCACTGAGTTTATCTCACTGTTATAAATTGTTTTGTTTTCAGGTGATCTAGCTATGTTTGGGACTGGGGACATGAGAGTAGAGCGAGGTTTGAATGCTGATCATATTTAAACAGAATTTTAGAAGTTGTAATAGAAATATAGTTGGCTCAAATTGCGATGTTTAAGTTTTGTGTTTAAAGTTTGGGACCATGTACGCTAAGTTTTGTTTTGTAAAGACTTCGCATTAAATGTCAGTTATGATATCCAGCCTGGTATTCTCAAGAAGGAAATATGGCAGTAACACTCCGTTAGGAGTTGCTGTTGGTATTCAGGTTAAATCAGTAGCAAATAAGGAATTAGAAAGCTGGGGGTGTTACAATAACTTTATCTCAAAAGAGAGATTTGCATGTTAGGAGGGCTAGTAAGTAATTGAAGACATTGAACTTGAATTAAGACAAATTAGTTTGAAGGAACGACTTTTGCTTAGTTTAGGCAAATTTAGTTGATTTCAAAAGAATAGACTGAGTTTTTGAAAAGATTACAATTCCTCAAATTTAACCAATTAGAAGAAAGCACATGTTTATTATTTTTGATCCAATTTCCTTTCATAACTATGAGAATTCCTAGACATTTTTTCCCTTATTGATTTAAAAAAGTTTATTTGCTATTATTAGATCCAATCCACTTGAACCAGAATTTTACTTAGCATATTCTGATAGGCAAGACTCAGTAAGTTACATTAGTCCTTGAGGAACGATATCTTTTACCTAGACTATGACTACCCGTGCGTTTGCAGTAGTGGTCACTTATAGAATTTATTTTTCTTCTCTTCTCGGGTTCATTTCCCCATTGATGCGGAGAATCCCAATAGGCAAAAAAGTGTTTCTTCATTTGCTTTTGCTTTTGAAAATCAAGACATTGATCATTGACCAATTTTCTTAAATAAGAGATTCTTGTATCAAGGGTATCAATGACATCTACTTTTTCAAGCTACACAATGTATTTTTTTTATTAATTATCAAATTAATCGGATATGATAATTTGTTATAAAACATGCCAAGATTTGTTTCATTACGTCCAATTTTGTAATAATATTGACTAAATTTAGCGATATAACTCTTTCGATATCTCATATCCCATAATTCTATGTCATTAATATGCATTGCCATTCTCTAGCTTTTTCTTTGGAATTAAGTTTAGTTTCGATAAACTCAGTTTTGATTTCCTTACATAATTTTTTGAACACAGTAGCTAATATTCCCATTATTCTTAATACATTTTTCCTTTCTCATCTAATGAGTCATATCAGTCAGCTACAGTGGTAGAAAAACTATGTTTGATATAGTGTAGAAAATTCCGAGTAGACCATGTGGTATTCAAGTTCGAAACACTATTCATACCCCTTTTTCAATGCTTAAATGTTTCTTCTCTATTACATGCTCCATCGATGTTTAAGATGTATCTCATTTGGCTAATTGGGGTAAGACAATTTCTTCAAAGGATGCGGTTTTTCTTGGGATGAGTCCAAAGAAAAAGTTGGTTATATACCTTGCAGGAACGTACCTAGGTCATAAGAAATGGGTATTTCTTCTAGATGATTCACTAAACTCTTCAAGTTTTGGATTACATTATTAACTAGATTGGACTCAATTTTATCCATGTTGAGTTCTCCAATCTTATTAATTTCGTCGTCGCATACCATTTCTATGTCTTTTTTTAATCCAGTTTTCTTCTAATTTCTTCTTCTAGCTAGAAATTATTTGCTTCTTCATTATCATTAGATAATATATCTTGTTTTTAACTATTGCGTCCATGATTTTGTTTAATTCTTCTGGGTTTTTTTTTATAATCAAGTATATTATGTAATTCCTCAAGATTATACTGCTTATATTTCATCCTCTTCTTCTTTCTATGCCTTTTCAGATGATTTTTCAGTTGATTATCCTACTTCTTTTTGGATTTTTATATCGTGCAAAGGAAATTAACTTTTGTTTTTTAGATTTTGGAAAGGATATTTCTGCTGAAATGGAGTACTAATACTTAAATAATCAAATTTTTCACTGTGTCTAATTTGTTGATTAAAGACATATGAATTACATATAATTGCTTTTTTATCTCCTTAGCTTCAGTCTTAATTTTTGCTATGCTTTTAATTCTAAACTATATCGATGATAAAGTTTAATTACGGTGCTACTGAAGTAATTCCTTCTAGTTAGTGCACAATATATGAATAATTAGGAGCATAATAAGTAGAAGACGATTCAAGCAATAAACAATTAATTAGATTAATTAAATATTAATTAACCTAGTTATCTTAATTATTTAGGTCACATGGAGATGATATCAGATGATCGAGTTCGAGTAGTACTTATAAGCAGAATGTCACATGCACAAAAATAAAATTTTTTGAAAGTAAGTTTTTAAGTATTGGGGTAAAATATTCAAATATGAAGACTTTAGGGCAATGGATGAAAATAAAATTAGTAAACAATGCCCTTAAAATAGTTTCCACAGAATATTGGGCATCTTAAATATATTCTAATAATATGGTTCTCTAATTATGATTTCCATACAATGTAGGGTATCTGGCTGTAATGTTTTGTTTTAGAGATTATTATAATTTTAGGAACTCTTACGATTTGAGTTTAATATAACTCTTCCAGTTCTAGTTCAATTTTTGTCTCTCCAATAATTTTCCTATTCAGAGCTTCAATTTTTTAGTATTCCCTTGGGTTCATTGTGGATGTTGAAATGTCATGGTTACCACTCATGAAAGGGTTCATATTTTCTCCATTGATTTCAACTGATTATGGTAATGGCCCTATTTGGCAAATAGCTGTTAGCTGTTTGTATTAGCTGTTAGCCGTTAGCTGTTTGAGTTAGCTGTTTGTATTAGCTATTTGAATTAGCTGTTTGTTGAAAAATTATTTGATAAAATTAGCTATTTCTGATAAAATTCCGAGACAAAAACTAATTCTTCAAAGAGCTCTTCTAAAAAGCTTATGGAATCAGCTTTTTCAAATTAGCTTTTTGGACCCAAAAAGCTATTCTAAAAAGCTCTTTCATCAAAAACCCAGATTAGCTTTTTTACTTGATCAAACTGCTAATTTTGGTCAACAAAACTCTTCAAAAAGCTGTTTGCCAAACACTCCTTCCTTTGACCTGTAGTAATTTTTATTTCGATTTCGTACCTTGTTTAATTTGATTAGATTTTTGTGAAGTTTTTTATTATTACTTGTAATAATCTTAGGTTGGTTGTTTGATTTAGATTAGTTTAGTAGTATAGCACAAGTAATTGAATTCGACCCATTTCTATGGATGACCTGTATAATGCCAAAACTACGATTATACACTTGTAACTTAATTTTAGAATTCTTGAAATGCAATGAATTTTTTGTGTCGTTGCTAGAAGATGGTGTTGAAGTTGATTACTAGTTTTTCAATTTTTAATTCTGTTTTATTAAAAAATTAGTTGTGATGGCGCTTGTAATTTAGTTTTTGCGTAGTAGTTTTCATTGCTTCTTCTGCTTGTTTCCTGTAGTCTATTTCCTCATGCCAAGTCCCTTAACCTTTTCTAAAATAATTTTTTTAACCGCCCACCTGTTGATAATGATTTTTACCCACCTTGACTGCAGTACATAATAATTTTACAACATCATTGATATTTATGAATAATAACATAAACAGTGCATTTTTAGTTTAAATGGTGGCGTGGAAAAATGTTATTTTATTGCTAACCAACCCTTTTGTGAAGAAAAGAGAAGTCAAAAAGCAATCAAATAGTTTAAAAAAAAAAAAAGGCATTGAGAAAAAGGAGAAAATGGTAGGGTTGCTCATTGTGTCTTATTCCTTCAACTTTCATCTTTATTATACTCTTTCGCCATTGTCTACTTTGAGGTGAAGGACATAGATTCTTTTATTCTTATTTTTATTTTGTATTTTTATTTTGCAACAAATTTGCTCCAGTTCTTTCTCAAATAACAGCTCCCTCTTCAACTTGCTTTCACTTTGGACATAAATCTTTGGCATCGAGAGCCATTTTCGAAACCAGAGAAGAATTGCGTATGAGGGGATACTGTTTGTTGTTTTAGTGATTGATATTGAAGGTGCCAATAATTAGTTCTGCCCTTTCCCCATAAATTTAGGGCTTTAGCTCATTTTCTTTTCAAAGTTAAGGAAAACCAGCCCTATCACAATTCTAGTGACAAATCTAATCGTTTTTGTTTGTCTAAAATTAATCAATAAGTGAGGGGTTAAATATTATTTTAGAAAAAGGTCGAGAGAGGTAAACATGAATATTTCTTCCTTTTTTTTTTGAGGCGCTTGAATCTTCTGATGTGATTGTGTTCTTACTGGGTCTTGTTTTATCATATTAAGTGGTGGTTCCTAACATGCTTTATAGCTTTATTTTATTGGTATTGTTATTGCTTTTTTTTAAAAAAAAATTTATCTAATGTTATCGTAATTTTTTTGGTTAATATTAACAGTTAAGCAACTCGTGAGATTAAATATTTGTGCTATCATTTGGCTTATTTTATTTGTTTTGAGTAGTTTTTTAGTTATGTTTGCTAAATTGATCATTCGCCTTCTTTAAAATTTGATTTTTATTACTTTAGAAAAAAATAAAAACTAAAATATTAAAAAACCATAATAACAAAAAGGTTTTGGTTACATGACTGCTCCGGTTATGGACCCTAAAAGCAAATGTTTAAATAGATTGGAGACTGGCCTAGATAACAATAGTGAATCAGAAACCTAAACTGAGGAGAAAAAGATGGCGAAGCATAGCGAAGAACTCTGCATGTCATCTTTTATCCACCTAGGATAACTAGACCTTCATGTTATAATATATTGGCCCTAGAAAATGTTACTCTTGAACTCAAGTCCTAATATACCTATATGCTTCCTAAATTCACGAGTGCAGATGACACTTATTTATTTATGTGAACAGTTCGAGTAGGCTTGTTCCATGACGTGCTACCATAATGTGCCTGTTGATACTATGTGATTGAGATATGTTCCCAAAGACCAGGATAAAAGTGGAGCATGTTGCGAATTCAATCACCAACTGGGATGAATTTGTGTAGATCTTTATGCAAAATACTTCCCTAATGGTAAAATTATGAAGCTAAGGAATGAAATTAATTAATTTGTGCAAGTTGATAGGGAGTCATTCTAAAGGTACCTTGAGATGTTTAAGTACCTCTTATCTCATGTCCTTACCATGATTTAGACCAAGCTAATCTTCGTCAAATTATTTAAGAATGTTTAAACCAACAAAATAGGACAATGATTGAGTCAATGTGTCAGGGAAAATTTCTTTCTAAGATCCCTAATGATGCCTGAGAATTCATAGAAGATCTAGCTAGGAAAAACCATGTAGAAGGAAATAACTAGAGATGATAGCCCAAATAAAGAAAGTCTAGGGATGGTATGCATGTTGTGTCCGAGTTGGGTTACTTAGAGTCTTAATTTGCTGCCCTCTAAAATATGGTGGAGGGGTTGGTTCTGGAACAATTCCAACTTTATCAAACTCTCGAGATGTGATTTCAGTCCCACACGTTGGGTCATCCTTTGATTATGTGCCCCTATTTTGCTTATAATTGGCCTTAGGCGAAGAACAGGTGAACATAACCTATCAGAGACTGAAGAATGACCCATATGCTTCTACTTTTAATCTAGATGGCGTAATGACCCCAATTTTTCTTGAAGCAACAGATCTAATGCGGTAATGCCTAACCAGTACGGAAGGTTTCTTGGAAACTCCTCCTAACCCTTAGAGAGGCTAGGCTATCATGGTATACCTAATACATAGGGATAGCAGTGGGGAGGGGAATCCCCGCCCCGCATTGGGGCAAAATCCTCAAGCGGGGATGGGATGAAAATTTACCCCATTCCCGCTTCCCCGCTCGGGGAAATATCCCTATCCCCATCCCTGGTAGGGGAAAAATCCTCATCCCCATCCCCGTATATTAATTTGTAAACAAAATACTAAGGTTACATCGATAAATTAAGTTGAAAAAATCCTAAATTGTATGGAGTTGTTTTATATAATTTGTGTATTGTTTGACTTATGCTGTGTGGACTTGTTAAACTTTAATTTAGGTTAGATTAAATTTTAATGAAGTTTATTAGACTTATATTGCATGGAGCATACAAGAGCTTATTGTACAATTAATTAGAGCTAGGGTTAGGGATGACAAATTGGGCTTTCATCCAAGGCTTGTAATATAGCTATCATAAAGGAGGGGAAAACATGATGGATAAAAATCCCTGTTGTAGCCCGGCCGGGGACTAGATCTCCGCTAGGGATGGGGGCCGGGGAGATTTTTTTCCTCACAACGGGGAACAAGACGGGGACGGAGGGTGGGGATCTTAGCGGGGATGGGGGATGTGCCCCTCGTCCCCAACCCTCCCCGTTGCCATCCCTACTAATATACTTAGGTAGCTATCTTCTTCTCCTCTCATCCCTAATGCCCAGTCGTAGTCTCCTCCGATTATAATGAACTTGATAGAGTTAAAAGTAGATTAAAAGCGATATCAAAAGGATATTAATGAGAATAATAAGAGTAATGAAAGATCGAGAGCAAAGACAAAGTAGTTTTTCCAGTTTACTATAGCAAATAAGGAGAAAGGCGCATTGATGGAGATCCCCTCATGCCCCTTAATTTGGAAGTTCAAATCAGTAAGGGTGATCTCAATATGCTGCTGAAAGGATGAATAAATTATCCAAATTTTGTTTAAGCATTGAAACTGCAGTGCATGGATTAATTCCAGCAGCTAACCCATTTTTATATGCTTAATTACTCAGACCTTCTTGAGGTTTAAGTCTAATATTTTTCATTGAGATTGAAGTTCAGGAAGTCAGCTTTGCATTAATATAGGTTTCATCCCATTTGGACTTCATTTACCCATTCAAACTAGCAAACAAACCCAAGGTATCCAAACTGTCCAGCAGGACCAGAATATACACAGTTTTGTTCTTTTTATTTCTTTTGATATGTTTTGGTTTAAGTCTTGGATTTTCACCTTTTTGGAATCCCCAAGATATCTACTTTCAGTTACAAGCATGAGTTTTCAATCATACCTAAAGCAACCAAAGAGATTAAGTCATTTTGTCAAACCTACTAGTTTTGGTCCAAAACTACGTGGTAAAATGTTTTAGTAGAGTCAACCTCCTTAAACATGGTTTAACCTTGAGTTATTTGTTGGGGGGGGGGTTTATACATATCCCAAAATTATCTCCCATGGCCTGAAAACCAAATTATACTCACTTTTGATAAGCTTAAACCTAGTCCTAAAAACCAGCCAGAAACTGTCCTCAAACCAGTTCAGCAGCACGGTTGGTTTTTGCCTTCTCCAAAGGGTTTCCTCCCTTCCAATGCTGATTGGCACACTCTTAAAAGCTTGGCACACATCCGTAGGGATGAATGATGGGCTGCAACCTTGGTAAGGATGACCAATAAGGAGCAAGCAGCAAAAGAAGTTGTCTCTTACATGCTATTGGCTAGACAAAAAGGAAGCTTCACTTTACGGCTGGCCAATGGGCTCTAGCTAGCTTTTCAGCATGTTTAAGCTTAAGTATGAGTTGATTAATATGTAATAAACATTAGTATTGCTTTACTTTATGCTTTAGATGTATTTAGATTAGCTTAAGCTTGCTTTATACTTACTTAGCTCCAAACCGGTTGTATTAGTGTAATTAACACCTTTCCTTCCTAGTAAGGAAAGCTGTAAGGTGTGCAGGCGCTTGGTTGTATACTTGCTAGCTTGTATTTAAGCATAGTTCACGGCCCTTATAAGAGGAATTATCAGATTTGAATCAAAAACCAATTGAGAGCATTCTTGCTTTCGTGCTTTGGCACATTTAAATACTCAGCTTGCTTATCCTTAACTAGGCCGGTTAAGGTGGTGTTCAAGTGAAGTCTTAAACTTGTTAAGTGGTGTTTCTATATCTTAATCAAGTTTAGGGGCCCTAAATCTTCATTTGGTGGTGTTTCTGTATCCAAACAAAGGTTTAGAACTATCCATCTACCCTGATTATCCTCACGGGTTCAAAGGGAGTTAAACTAGAATTTCAGTTTGGCAAGGTCATGATTTCTAGCTTTGGTTTTCATTTAATCCTTTGAAGATACATCAAGTTCCTTTTCCTTTTTCCATTTAGAATCTTTTGATTCTAAATTCCATCCCTACCTAACGTTGTTGCTACCTCATAACCAGCCTCTAACGTCTGTAAAGCTTATCGTAAATCTATAAATTTACCACAACTCTAGATATAAATAAAGATATAACATAGGGGAGTAGGGATCGAATCCACGAGGAAAGATTATGTCAAAAAGCTAGTTTAATTCTGAATGATGTTATCACTCTAATTTATTGTTTCTTCTCTTTGTATTTCTAAAATAAATCAAATTTGATAAATAAAAATCTGGAAAAACACTCAATATTACTCCTAATTATTCTAAATTTAATTCTAGAAATAAAATAGTAAATAGCCATCCTAAATAATCTAAAAAAAATAAAAACAGAATAATAACTTAATCTTCAACTAAAAATAAAAACAGAAAATAATAAACAGAAAATTAATATTAAAAATCACAAACAATAACCTAAACTAATATTCTTCAAGTTTGCAAGCTTGGAACTCCAGAATTTTATCTAATTAATTTTAGAAAAATTACTGCAGAATAATAAAATAGAAAATTAAATCTAAAATTAGAAAATAAATAAACTGCCCTTATATAATTACGAAATTAATTAACAAAATTACCCCAATTTAATGATATAATTTTCTGGACTCAATAACTCCTAAAAAACATGAAATAACTATTAAAAATGCAATTTTCAGATTTTATTGAACTAAAAATCTGCACATATCCAATTCATGAAATAATTCTGAAAAAATTATCAACTAACTTCCAAAAATTCCGAAATTAAATAGACTCAGATTAGGACACTATATAAACCCTAGGATGATTAAAACTTGAAAAAAAACAAAAAGAACTATTTTTAGCCTAATTTGTAACAAACCGGTAATTAAACGGCAAAAAAGAATGTAAATCAAATCTGAAAATTATAATCACTCTAAAAATCGAAATCTAACTAATCTAAAATAACCAAGACACTCTTGAAAGACTATTCTTTTGGGGGGGTCAACGGATTTTATATCAAAACTAATAATTGAAGAATGAAAATTGACAAACTAAACAAATTTACTAAAAGCAATAAATAATTATCAAAAGATATCAAATTTATGGAAAATGCTTAGCATAATCTATATCCACCATGCAAATTAATATTTATCATTAACACACAAGTCGATTCTATCCATGAGCGGAACTGTAGAAGACATCCACCAGCGGATCTTCTCCGTTTTTTCTTATATTATAATTTGATTAGGTCCAACCCTAATATAAACCCTACTAGTTTTGATAACCCTTACACCAGCACAAGAATTAAATCAAACTAGAGCATTACGTAATAGAAAAATATTATCTAACGCTTTGTAATCAATTTACCAGCAAATCGATTTAACAAAGATCTATACGATTACCTAATTAAAAGATATAGGTTTGAGCCATCCATGATTAATTAGGGTGATACTATTGCTTAAAAGACGATAACTTTTATGTATTAAAGCCCTTTAAACTATCATATGAATTCGTATTAAACTAACTAGCATGCATTCTAATTAATATAATACGAATATCATGAACGATAACACTAATCACTATAGAATCATGAATATAAATCAACTAGACAATAAAGTATGAAACTTGTTTCAAAATAATCAACTCAGTATGGTTTCAAATAGATTATACTAGGCAATAAAAAATTACTCACTCATATTAAAAATAAAATCACAATTAAACAAAGTATTCATGTTTCATAATTAACTAAACAACACAAAAAAAAAATAAAAATAAAAATAAAAATAAATCAACTAACTTAATGTGCCGTGAGGTTGTGCATGGAGGTGATGGAATTTGAGGAGGGGCGTGAGATGGCTGTCGTGGGGTTGAAGATTATAGGCCCGTGAGATGATGGAGTGTAGATGATGATTGTGGGTAATGAATTATCGTGAGGGAGGTGATGATGATGCGATGGTGGTGATGAGGAGCTTGAAGACGTGGAAAAGGGTGAAGAAGATGGGGAGGAGCCCTGGTGATGGGAGAAGGCGTGGGGAGATGATAGGAGAAGGCAGGGCTGCCGTGGATTCCTTTTATTATGGTGAGGGTGATGGTGATTAGGGTTAGTAAATAGGGTTTTCTTCTTCCTTTCTTTCCTTCTTCCTTCTCCCTCAATACTTCTAACTCTTCTCCAACTCTTAAAACCCTAGCTCAATTAAATAATTATGGAAATAATATTTTCCATTAATTATTAATTTTGGACCGTGTTTATAGCCAAGCGCGTAAAACTCGAACTTCGATGTCTTCTTTTCCCTTTTTATTTTATTAATTCTAACCTGAAATATATATAAAATAAAGTAAATTAGACGCAATAATATATATAATATAATCAAAATGATTATTAAAACCATGCATGATTTTTGGCTTAACAAATTCCCCCACACTTAGACTTTGGACGTCCTCGTGCAAAGAAATCTTAGACTTGAACTAAAAATTGATTCTTTTTCTTTCTTATAAAGTTATGCATAACTATGATATTCATACTAGGCATTGGCTTGCTTTAAAAACAGTTTTATAGAAAATTAAATAGTTTTTCCTCTAACAAGTGAATAACTACTAGACTTCCAACTACCGTCAAAGAGTTTATTCATCAACCTCATACATTTCCTTAATGAAATAACAAGATCAATAATTATCCATCTCCTTAAGTATGCATACACCGGTCAAGAGGTCTAAAAAGTTTGCGACAGAAAAGTTGAAGTGCGGTATAGCTATAGAGACAATTGAATTAGAAAGAATAACTCATTGAAATTGATTCTAAAACTTGCCTTATACTTTTTTTTTTCCTTCTTCTTCTGTATTCTTTTTTCAAGCTCCATCAGCGCACATATTCGAGACCCATATAGGGACTTTAGAAATTAAACACTCTATGTCTCGCACTCGCCCGAATAGAGGTATTGGAACAAATATTTTATTTTCATCATCACTCTTATTTATTTTATTGACTCACTAGTACGGGAAGCAAGCTTTCCAGTGGCAATATTGCCTCAAATGGTAGCACTCAGTAGCGCATGCCTCAAAGGGGTACTTGTCATTCCCAACTTTGACTCTCCTTTTTTTCTTTTTTTTTTTTGTGTTATTCTACTAATTCAATAGTCTAGAAAATGGGTCAGGTCATTTTATTGCCTCTGAACGGCTATATAACATGACTTAATAAGATGAATAATCATGACAGTTTTTCATTAAAAAGATATATGAGGATCAACTCAAACTTCTTTGAAAAATAGCGAGTATGCTCAGAAGTCTTCACTCATAAAAGAATAAACTATAAAATAGCTAAGAAAACAAAAATTTTTAAACAAGCAAGCCTGACATAAACTCATATCATGCATTATTTATAAGAAAAAGGAAAAAAAGAAAAAATTACCCAATTTTTCTTTGTTTTTTTTTCAAGAATAAAAACTGTAGGAATTAAATGCAGAATGCACCCCCCACACTTAATCCATGCATTGTCCATAATGCATGCAAAAAGATAGAAATAATGAAAATAAAAGCAAAATTAAATAGGTACTTCCCTAAAAACATTGGGTTGCCTCCCAACCAGCGCTTTGTTTATAGTCGTTGGCTCGACTTCATGAAGTTCCTGAATCCTCTAGTTGGATCTCTTCTACTAAATCATCATTGATCTGGTAAGGCACTTTTTGAAACTTAGCATGCTCAAAACTCTTAGTAAGCACAGTTAAAAATCCATCTTCATTGGACAAGTCATAAATATTTTGGGACAACCCATTAATGACATCAAATGCATACACGTAATTCACAACAGCAGGGAATCTCATGACATCAAAAATATTAAATTTAATCACTTCACCATCAAATTCCATAGTTAATGTTCCTTCATGCACATTAATTTTAGTCCTAACTGTTTTCAAAAATGGTCTGCCAAGCGAGATGGTAATATCATGACATGCATCCCCTATGTTTATTACATAAAAATCAGCAGGAAACACAAGTCCATTCACTTGGACTAAGACATCCTCTAACACTCCATCTGGGTGAATACTGCTCCTATCCGCTAACTGAAGCACTACACCAGTTTTCTTTAACTCTCCTAAGTTCAGTTTGTCATAAACAGACCTAGGCATAACATTAATGGAAGCACCCAAATCAAGCATAGCCCTATCAGAGTAAAGATTTCCTATCTTACAAAGAACAGAAAACATATCTGGATCTTTGCACTTAAGGAGAAGTTTCCTTTGAAAAACTGCAGATACACTTTCCCCCACACTTACCTTTTCATTTCCTACTAACTTTCTTTTATTAGTACATAATTCTTTCAAGAACTTAGCATAACGAGGCACCTGTTTAATGGCATAAAGGAGAGGTATGTTGATTTCTACCTTCTTTAATGTCTCTAAGATCTCTTGGTTAGCCTTATTTACCTTAAAAGTAGGGTTTCGAAATCTACTAGGAAAGGGTGGAATTGGCTTATAAGGTTCACTTTTCTTCTCTTTTATTTCCTTAGTAGTTTGATGAGAATCTGTATCTAACTCTAGTTCAGCTCCTTTGGTCTCTAACTTAGTTTCTAATTCTCTACTCTTCCTAGGATTTTATAACTCTTTCCTACTCATAATTGTTATGGTACTAACATTCTCCCTAGGGTTAGGGTAAGGCTGAGATGGTAACCTATTTTGCATTTGAGTCTGCAAGTTACTAACTATGATATCAGTTACTGTCTATCTCTCTTGAATCTGCTTAAGAGTTGTCTCCAAAATCTGGAACCTATCATCCATTTTCTTAAGGATTTGTTCAAGTAGGAAGTTGGTCTTATCTTGATTAGAAGGTTGACGAGACATTTGGTCAAAACCAGGCGGATTAGTTTGAGGGCCATACTTAAGGTTAGAGTGATCTCTTCATCCTTCATTATAGGTGTTAGAATAGGGATCATACCTCCTTTGACCTTGGTTAGAATAGACAACATTAACATTACCCCTTTGAAGTGTAGGACATGCATCAGTAGGATACCCCTCTAGATAACAAATACCACATATGACTACTTTTTGCACTTTCCCAGTAACAATCTTATTTAACATAGCAGTAATATGAGATAATTGACTCTCTACAGACGAACTAGAACTAATCTCATTGACCCTTTTTACTTGTGACTCCCTAGCACCAAACTGCTGAGTATTTTGGGCCATTAGATTAAATAAATTTCTAGCATCAGCTGGAGTTTTATTAACCAGAGCCCCTCACTAGCAGCATCAACCATATTACGATCCATAGGAAGTAAACCCTCATAAAAATATTGAATCAACAGTTGTTCAGTTATTTGATGCTGGGGACAACTAGCACACAATTTATTAAATCTTTCCCAATACTCACAAAAAGTTTCCCCATTCATTTGTTTGATTCCACATATATCTTTCCTAATAGATCCAATGCGGGATGCAGGAAAAAACTTTTCTAAAAATGATTTATGCAATGCAGTCCATGTAAAGAAAGATCCAGCAGGCATGTAATACAACCAATCCTTAGCATTATCAAGCAAAGAAAAGGGAAAGGCCCTCAATCTAATTTGGTCCTCAGGAATTCCCTCAGGCACCATAGCAGAGCAAGTAATAAGGAATTCACTAATATGTCGGTATGGGTCCTCTCCAACTAATCCATGAAACTTAGGTAATAAGTTGATGAATCCAGAGTTTAGTTTCAAGGGCTTATCTAATTCAGCATAAGTAATGGACATAGGTTGGATTTCTAGGTTAGGGGCAGCAAGTTCTCGAAGAGTAGACAATCTTACCTCTTTAATCTTAAAACTTACTGGTTTAGGATGACTCTCTTTGTTTTTGGCTTCCGATGTTTGCTCTCTGTCCTCTCCAATTTCGTTACCACTCCTTAATCTCATACATTACGGGAAATCCACAAATAAATTAAAATACTAGAGTTAAAACACAACAATAAAAGTAGTAGAATCAAATAGAAGTAAACTAGCAATTTATTTACTTTCCTCGGCAACGGCGCCAAAATTAGTAAAGCTTGTTGTAGATCTACAAATTTACCACTACTCTAAATATAAATAAGGATATAGCATAGGGGAGTAGGGATCGAATCCACGAGGAAAGATTATGTCAAAAATCTAGTTTAATTCTAAATGATTTTACTACTCTAATTTATTGTTTCTTCTCTTTGTATTTCTAAAATAAATCAAATTAATAAATAAAAATCTGGGAAAGCACTCAATATTACTCCTAATTATTCTAAATTTAATTTTGAAAATAAAACAGTAAATAGCTATCCTAAATAATCTAAAAAAAATAAAAACAGAAAATAATAAACCGAAAATTAATATTAAAAATCACAAACAATAACCTAAACTAATTAATTTCAGAAAAATTAAAATAGAAAATTACTGCAGAATAATAAAACCAAAAATTAAATATGAAATTAGAAAATAAATAAACTGCCCTAATATAATTATGAAATTAATTAACAAAATTACCCTAATTTAATGATATAATTTTCTGTACTCAATAACACCAAAAAACATGAAATAAATATTAAAAACGCAATTTTCAGATTTTATTGAACTAAAAATCTGCACATATCCAATTCATGAAATGATTCTGAAAAAATTATCAAATAATTTTCAAAAATTCTGAAATTAAATAGAGACAGGTTAGGACACTATATAAACCCTAGGATGGATTAAAACATAAAAAAAAAGCGAAAGAAGCTATTTTTAGCCTAATTTCTAACAAACCGGTAATTAAACGGCAAAACAGGATATAAATCAAATCTGAAAATTATAATCACTCTAAAAATCAAAATCTAACTAACCTAAAATTACCAAGACACTCCTAAAAGACTATTCTTTTGGGGGGGTAAACAGATTTTATATCAAAGCTAATAATTGAAGAATAAAAATCGATAAACTAAACAAATTTACTAAAAGCAACAAATAATTATCAAAAGATATCAAATTTATGGAAAATGTTTAGCATAATCTATATCCACCATACAAATTAATATTTATCATTAACACACAAGTCGATTCTATCCATGAGTTGAACTGTAGGAGACATCCACCAGCGGATCTTTTCTATTTTTGTTTATATTATAGTTTGATTAGGTCCAACCCTAATATAAACCCTATTAGTTTTGATAACCTTTACACCAGTGTAGGAATTAAATCAAACTAGAGCATTACGTAATAGAAAAACATTATCTAATGCTTTGTAATCAATTTACTAGCAAATCGATTTAACAAAGATTTATACGATTACCTAATTAAAAGAGATGGGTTTGAGCTATCCATAATTAAATAGGGTGATAATATTGCTTAAAAGATGATAATTTTATGTATTAAAGCCCTTTAAATTATCATATCAATTCGTATTAAACTAACTAGCATGCATTCTAATTAATATAATACGAATATCATGAACGATAACACTAATTGCTATAGAATCATGAATATAAATCAACTAGACAATAAAGTATGAAACTTGTTTCAAAATAATCAACTTAGCATGGTTTCAAATAGATTATACTAGGCAATAAAAAATTACTCACTCATATTAAAAACAAAATCACAATTAACCAAAGTATTAATGTTTAATAATTAACTAAACAACACAAAAAAAATTAAGATAAAAATAAAAATAAATCAACTAACTTAATGTGTCATGAGGTTGTGCATGGAGGTGATGGAAATTGAGGAGGGGCGTGAGATGGTTGTCGTGGGGTTGAAGATTATAGGCCCATAAGATGATGGAATGTAGAGGATGATTGTGGGTAATGAATTATCGTGAGGAGGTGATGATGATGCATTGGTGGTGATGAGGAGGTTGAAGATGTGGAAAAGGGTGAAGAAGATGGGGAGGAGCCGTGGTGATGGGAGGAGGCATAGGGAGATGATAGGAGAAGACGGGGCTACTATGGATTCCTTTTATTATGGTGAGGGTGATGGTGATTACGGTTAGTAAATAAGGTTTTCTTCTTCCTTTCTTCCCTTCTTCCTTCTCCCTCAATACTTCTAGCTCTTCTCCAACTCTTAAAACTCTACCTCAATTAAATAATTATGGAAAAAATGTTTTCCATAAATTATTAATTTTGGACCGTATTTATAGCCAAGCGTGTAAAACTCGAACTTCAACGTCTTCTCTTCCCTTTTTATTTTATTAATGCCTAACCTGAAAAATATATAAAATAAAGTAAATTAGACGCAATAATATATATATAATATAATCAAAATGATTATTAAAACCATGCATGATTTTTGGCTTAACAACATCCCACTTTCATTTATTTTCCTTTGATTGTATTCTCTCTTGGTTTTAACCTTTTACTCTTAATTTGAGTTTCAGTGTTAACCCTCGGGAGATACATCACGCATATCCTAGTCAACATGAGACAAACCTAGGGTTGGGATCTCCTCTAGCTCAATTCCTAATAAATTAAAAGTTAATGTTGTAATAACTTGAGGTCAGGATGAAAGATTGGCAATTATGTTGGTGATAACTTGATTGGAACATCGTGCTCATCCCCTATTCCTTCTTCCATTGTTCCCCATGTTACTACTGATGATTTTGAAAAGTCTAAAGAGGATGAGCCTACTATTATAGTGACTATACTCCCTCTAAGGACTCCTCCCACTCCTCCTTTGGAGGTCTAGAAACCCGCAATCGCTTTCATCAGCAAGATGAAAGGGAAGAAGGACTAGGTGAATATTGACAAGATCGTTGGGACTTTCTCTCAAGTCAAGATCAATCTTATCGAATGCTATCTAGTGGATGCTCCATATGTGCGATTTTTAAAGGAGCTTTGCGCCACTAAAAGGGCAATACCTGTGCCCAAGAGTGCTATCTTAGCCTCTTATATTAGCTTCATTATATCAGGTCTGATTCCTATCAAGTACAAGGACCCAAGTTGCCTCACCAGATAGGAGGCCAAACCATCCATGAAGCTTTCCTAAACTTAAAAGCTAATGCGAACTTGCTCCTATTTACTGTGTATTAGAGACTTGGACTAGGTATGCTGAGGCCTACTAGGATTGTTCTTCAGTTAGCTAATAAGTCTACTAGGCGTCCTATGGGTGTCATGAAGGATGTGCTAATTAAGGTGTGCGAATTCATTTTTCTTATTGACTTTGTTATAATGAGTACTAAGACGGTGCATTATGCTAAGTTGTATAATCCTATGGTTCCGAGGTGCCTATTCTTAGATACTTTCAATATGTTGATTAACTGCATAAATAGTATGATGAAACTATCTTTTAGTAATCTGACTCTTGACTTGTATACCATTAATTTGCAAAGACACCCTGGTAGTTTTGATGATATGGATCATTCTACCCTTAACTGAGTAAGTGATATTTCTTATGATGAGTTAGAGTTTGAGTATGTGGGGACGCATTTTGTTGTTGAGTATAGGTAATTTTTTATGGATGATGAGCCTGAGTATGATGTGTTTGACTTTGATGATTGCTTTATGGACTTTATTGCATATTCTAGTTCTATTTGTGATACTCTCACTGTTTCACGTGGTCAAAAAACCCTTCTTGATTCCCTTGATAAACTTTTCTCTACTGTGATGAGTTTTTTTATTTATGATCATTGCTTTTGATTTGAACCAAGAGCAAGAGAGAAAATTTATAGAACTTCTTAATGAAAATAAAAGGCCTTATGATGGACCTTAGGGGACATAAAGGGTATTAGCCCTACAGTTATATGGCATATGATCAATTTAGAAGACGGTGCTAGACCTTATAGATATCAGCAGAGGAGGTTGGACCTAACTGTGCATGGGGTAGTTGGGAATGAGGTATTAAAGTGGTTAGACTGTGGGATCATATACCCCATCTCTAATAGTGAGTATGTTAGCCCTATTGAGATCATTCCTAAGAAGATCGATACTACCATCATTAGGAAAGATAAAAATAAGCTAATCCTAATTTGAGTCCATTATAGATTGAGAGTCTGTATTAATTATATAAAACTGAATGCTACCACCTGAAATGACCATTTCCCCCTCCTTTTCTTCAATCAGATGTTAGAAAGGATATTGGATGTTCATGTTACTATTTTCTTGATCGTCATTCTGGATATACTTAAATCTTTATTTCTCCTAAGGAACAGGATAAAACTACTTTTTGGGCATCTGTACTTTTAAAATGATGTCTTTTGGTATGTGTAATGTCCCTACTACCTTTCAAAGGTGCATGACTTCTATATTCTCTAATCTGGATGAACACTGTATAGAAATTTTGATGGATATTCTTTTTTTGTTTGGTTTTCCTTTTGATGACTATTTGTTAAATGTTGGGAATGTTTTGAAAAGGTGTAGATTAAAACATTTAACCTTTAATTGGAAAGAGTGTCGCTTTATGGTGAAGAAGGGTATTATCTCAGGCCATATGATTTGTAGTGAGCATATCGAGGTTGATAAGGCTAGGTTTGATTTGATTGTTAATCTTTCCCTACATATGTGAAAGATGTTAGGTCTTTTCTTAGACATGATGGACTTTATCATAGATTTATGAAGGATTTAGCAGAATTGCTAAGGCTCTGTCTAGCCTTCTAGCTAAGAATGTACCCTTTCACTTCTATGAGGAGTGTTTAGAGGAACTTACTAAGATGAAGGAAGCCGTGACCACTACCTCATTCTACATCATTCCATTTGGGGAGAACCTTTTGAATTAACGTGTAATACTTCTAATTATGCTGTTTGGGTTATCCCAGGGCAATGCATTGATAAGAAACACGATGTGATTTATTATGGTATCCACACATTAAATGGTGCCAAGATGGATTACACTATGATTGAGAAAGAAGTTTAGACCTTATTTAATTGGTTATCATGTCATTGTTTTTACTGATCATACTACACTCAAGCACCTTCTTGCAAAGAGGGATGCTAATTCGAGGCTTATGAGATGGATGCTCCT
Source organism: Carnegiea gigantea (assembly GCA_029747015.1). Taxonomy (NCBI): domain Eukaryota; kingdom Viridiplantae; phylum Streptophyta; class Magnoliopsida; order Caryophyllales; family Cactaceae; genus Carnegiea; species Carnegiea gigantea. The sequence goes on from JAKOGI010001470.1 coordinate 120,357, forward strand.
AATGTAGGAGTTTGGTTATGAGAGTAAAGGCATGAAAGGTTCTGAAAACCCTACTACTGATCACCTTTCTAGGATTATTAATGCTAGGGATACTGAGGCCCCTATTCATGAGTTCTTCTATGGAGAACAATTACTTATGCTTCAATATAATCCTTAGTATGCTAACATTGTGAATTACATTGTGGCTTGTAGGATTTCTGAGGATTAGAATCAGCATGACAAGGAGACGTTTTTATACTTAATGGAATTCTATATTTGGAATGATCCTTACCTATTTAAATACTGTTCTGATTAGGTTGTTAGAAAATGTACCCTAGATCATGAGATTAGGACTATGTATCTTTCGTTGTGGCTAGACCGGGGGGCATTTTAGTCAGTAAACAACTACAATTAAGATTCTTTAGTGTGAATTTTATTGGCTTATTTTGTTTAAGGATACCTATGGGTATTATAGGTGATGCCATAGATGTCAGTAGTTAGGTCATATCACTAGGAGGGACATAATTCCTTTAAACCCTATTACTGTGGAAGAGATCTTGGATGTGTGGGGTATAGACTATATGAGATCATTCCCTATCTCTTTTAGGAATATGTATGTTATGTTTTGATGGCTGTTGATTATGTATCTAAGTGGATTGAGACTACCCCTACTGGGACAAATGAGGCTAGGGTTGTAGTGAAATTTCTGAGGGAGAATATCTTCTCGAGGTACAACATATCTGGTGCTATTATTAATGACTAAGGCACCTGTTGTGGCAATTGACCCTTTGATTCGTGAAACGGTATTGTATTGTCTGCAAGCTAGCAACTGCTCACCACCACAGATCAATGGACAAATCAAGATTTCTAACAGGTAAATCAAGCATATTTGGAGAAAACTGTTAATAAAAACAGGAAGGATTGGGCCAACATGCTCATTGACGCCTTTTGGACTTATAGATTCCAAGACATCCTTAGGTATGTCACTTTATAAGGTAGTGTTTGGGAAGTCCAATCATCTCCTAGTTGAGCTTAAGCATCGAACTTGGTGGGAAAGGAGACTGGAATTAAGTGAGTTAAAGGAGATTTGAGCTAAGACTTGTGAGAATGCTAGATTGTCAAAAGAAAGGGTGTAGTTGGTACATGACAGGAAGATTGCTACGAAGGACTTTTTCCTTTACATGAAAGTGCCTTGTTATGATTTGAGACTGCATCTATTTCCAAGTAAGCTTAGGTCCTGCTGGACAACCTCCTTTGTTATCACTCATGCATTTCCTTATGGCGCTGTTTAGATACAGGATCCTACTACTAGAGCCAAGTAGAAGGTTGAAACAATGACTGAAGCAGTTCCTTGGGCTCCCTAGAGAGGAGAATGCGGGTGCTTTATATGAGCCACCTAGTGATTTCTAATGGATGATAAGGTAGCTCCAGCACATTTAGTATCAGACTTGGTAATATTGTCTTATCCTTTGTGTAGAGTTGTATGTGGCGTCTTTTATTTTTTGTATGTTGTTATTTTTGTGTCCTTAAGGCTCCCTTTCTAAAATGAAGACATTGTATGATTTTTGATATGGGAGGGGGGAAGCTATGCTTCAAATTTTTTAACAATAAAAAAAGAGAGAGAGAGAAAAATATTTTGAAATTTTTTTTATATATGTTCACGTGATTTTGGTGAGTGTACTATCTTTGATTGACCTTAACTTCGAATGAGTTAATATTAGTTTGTATAGAAGTATAATTTGTATGATAGGCCTTGGTCCTAAGTGTGTTATTGCATTCGCCAGTTTTGATCGTATCATTCTATTACACTTTTGAGTCAACTCCTTATTTGTATATCACCATTGTCTTAAGGTTTCATAGTTAATTCTCTCACTTGTCTTTTTTGTATTATTCACTTTGTTTTCAATTTTATTTGTCCCCCCTAAAAAAAACCTACTAGCAACTGATACTAGAATTAAGAGAGTTGTATTTTTCACAAGCGTACTGTTTATTACCATAGAAATTAGGGGTAACATCCTTAGGGATGAATTATGAATTTAGGCTACTAAATTACTTTATGTTAAAATTCAATGAATTAACCTCGATGAATTGCTAAATTACAAGACCTCTTCGATGAATTACTAAATTACAAGACCTCTCCGATGAATTACTAAATTACAAAAGCCAAACTCAAACAATTATGAATCGAATTGAGCAAAGCAAAACATGCAAGAAAAAAGGCAAAATCAACCTCAGATCGAAGGGGGGAAAAGCAGAATCAATTTCTGCACTACAAAAGTGTGAGCCCAAATTATCAAAGCCTTAGATCGAAGGGGGAAAAAGTAGCTATGCATACCAAAATAGAGAAGAAACAGGAACAAATTACTCTTGAATTGAACCTAAATTAAGCATATCCCGAACCTAATATCAGAAGCTTAACTCAGATTTAATACATCAAATTGATGAAACTGAAGCCTAGGTTTAAGAACCATATAACACGTGAGCAAAAAAAGAAACAATGAAAAAGAACTCTCAACGCTAATTTACCTCTGCTACTATCCTATGCTCTATGCTGTATGTTTTATATCCCCTGCCTTTGAACCTTCATTCTAAGTCCTCCCTAATGAAACCCCTCAGTCCCTCTTGAATAATGTCATTGTTCATCCATTAACACTCTTTGTAACCGCCTTCATAAAGGCTTCAATTCAATGCCCTCTATGATGATGGTGATGATAAAAGAGAGCTGATAGAGGAGGAGGAATAGTTATGGGATGGAGGAAGCCAAACTAGTGAGAATTTCGTGCGTCTAAGTTTTGGGCTATGAGCAGCAAGAAGAAGAGGGGACAAGTGAGAGTAAGTGAAACAAGGAAGCAGGTTGGGTTAGGAATTCTAGGAGGAGTTGGTAGCGTTGGGCCGCCGAATCAAAGGCCAGAAGCCGCGCTTGAGCTAGGCCCGCGAAGGAAGCAGACTGGAAAGGCACAGAGAGAGAGAGAGAGAGAGAGAGAGAGAGAAGGCTGAGGAAACTGGGATGGGGGATAGGAAAGTACCTGGCTGGGCCCCTAGCGAATGGGCCGCGGGTCGCTGGACTTGAGATGAGTTGTTTCCTTTTGCTTATTCTTGATCCAACACTATTTTCAAGCTCCATATTCATTTTATTCACATCTCCATAATATCTGCAAAAAATAAATAAAAACGCATTAAAAATCTAATTAACTAATTTATTATGAGCAAATATTAGGTAGTAAAAGAATATAAAATACCATAATTTTGGGTTGAAGAAATACACCCACACCTCAATTTTGCTCGTCCTCGAGTAAAATGAAACTAAAAATCCTAGAAAAGAAAATAAAATTCTAACTCACTTTCATAGGAATCACAGTTGCACTTGTGTATGAAACAATCCCTTTAAACCCTTAGTTTACCTCTAGTGGATGAGTAAGGTCTCGTAAGGGTTTGCAAAAGACGTACCCATAAAATCCTGAAATTTTTTTCTTTCCAAAAACTCATGTATATAACACCGGGAAAACATATATACATACTCCAATCAACTACGTCAATCAAGTAACCTAAGGACTAGATTGCAAATAAGCACAATGTACACATCAAGAGATTCTTAAGCGCTGCTGATGACATCTATACACAATCTTTCACCCTGCTTAGAAATTATGTATAAGCGTGGCTGGAAGAACCTCACTTCAGAGAAATATGGAACACTCCTGCTCATGTGTTTAAGATGTGACAAAGTTCACTCAATTCATCTTCTAACCAAATAAACTATCATAGGCTTGCACAAAAATGCAAAATACAAAACAATAATCAAGAGGACTTTACAATAGTTGTAATGATGCTAAGGGTAAAGGGTAAGAGGGGGATAAATGATTTGGGAAATGAGGAGCTAAAAGCCAAGTTACTTAAGAGCAACTAATACTTACACCAACAAGGATAATCACACATCCTCCCCAAAAAAAATTAAGAACACACCCTACTTAATTAGACCACTAGATATAAGCATATACAATGATAACAAACAAGCCGAACACTGTTATTCACAACTCTTTTTGAATTTTTTAGATTTTTTTCAACTTTTTTTTTCAATTCAGAAGCTTTTTCCATTCCTTTTTTTTCCCTTCTTTTCTTGCTTTTTTTCCTTTTTTCTTTAACCAAATGAATGAATGACATGTACGAAAATAACACAACTCAATTTCCAAGTGGTCACAATGATACACCCCAGTTATATAACCAAAATCAACCACCGCTTACATGAACACCCAAAAGCTACCCACAAAATATTGAAGTGTTGCTCCCTCAGTCTTAGCATAGGTATAGGAAAATGTGTCTAGGCCAATGGCTGAAATGAAGGGTTCACAACAAAAAGGTCAAGGCTTAAAGGATTAGCAAAAGGGCAAAACATTCAAATCACATGTGGCAATTTGGCTATGTGGCTCACAAAACAAAGAATGCTTCTATCATATCATCATAAAGCATATGTTTAATGTGATTTCAAAGAGAATCGAAACAAGTTCTAGAGATGTAATCAAGGAAGAGACACGCGTGAAAGAAAAATATGAGACTAAAGATGATAAATTAGTGTTTAAAGATCAAAATCTTATGGGTTAATCCAGAAAGTCAAGGTTGCATTTGAAAAATATCGGAGGTTAGGACTGAGCACAAGCATCATACTTTGGACTATGTTCTATTAATGCACACCACATCTATATACAACCTAATAACTCAAGTATAGGAGAACATAGTCAATCAGAATGACACATATATATTCCCCAAAACAACACAAAATCATTTGGATTTTTCTCAAAATTTTGAAACAAAGTTTCCCCACCTCCACACCTAAATCAGATAATGTTCTCATTGGAAGTGGACAGAAACATTAAACGCAAAATAAAAACTAAAAAGAAAAACGAATATACAAAAAGAAAATTAAGACTTAAAAATAAGACACGACTCAAAAACAAATGTACAAACATATACACACAAGAGAAAAGAAAAGCATCCAAATATAGAAAAAGAAAAGAAAAAATGGGAGAAAGAGAAAGGAAGGAAAGAAATTTCAACCAAACCAAGTTGGGTGCAAAGTACACCCAAGCTATCGCAGAAGCATATCACTCTTCATCAGTCAGCTCGCGGAGTATCAGACCCTCCACATTTTCTTTACTCAGCAGCCCCAAAAATTGCTTCAACCATTGGCTATTCACCTTAAATGTAGCAGCACTCTCAAGATCCTAAATTTTGACTGCACCGTAGGAAAAACACGTAAAACAATATAGGGGCCTGTCCATCAGAGCTCAATTTTCTCAGAAACAAATGGAGCTTAGAATCATATAGGAGTACTTTTATTCTTGGGGCAAACTCCATCCTAAGAATTTGTTTGTCATGAAACAACTTAGCCCTTTCTTTATAAGATCGAGCGCTCTTATACGTCTCAGCTCTTATCTCTTCAAGCTCACTCAGTTACAGTCTTCTTCCCTTAAAGGCCTCAGCCAAGTCATAATTGAGCATCAAAATGGCCCACTAAGCTTTATGTTCTGTCTCAACGAAAAGATGGCAAGGCTTTCCATAAACAATCCTATAAGGGGACATACCCAAGGGAGTTTTGAAAGCCATCCTATAAGCCCAAAGAGCGAGCTTATCGGTCCAATCTTTCCTATTCTTGCTCATAGTTTGGACACTTTAACCTGACCACTAGTTTGGGGATGATAGGGGTAGCAAGTCTATGAACTATGGAGTACCTCTTTAGTAAGGCATCAAAAGACTTGTTATTAAAATGGGTCCCCTGATTACTAATAATAGTGCATGGCATGCCAAATGTAGCAAAAATGTTCTCCCTGAGGAGCTTCACCACCACCTTGGCATCATTGGTCCTAGTAAGGATGACCTCTATCCATTTAAAAACATAGTCTACAGGTAACAAATTGTACTCATTCCCAAAAGAAGACGGAAATGATCCCATGGAATCCATACCCCCAAACATTGAAAATCTCCATCACAATGATGGGATTAAGTGGTGTCATATCTCTCCTACTTATCCTACCCAATTGATGGAACCTAGGGCAACTCTTACTGTATTCAAAAGCATCCCTAAACAAGATTGGCCAATAAAAACCACATTAAAGAACTTTGGCTGCAGTCTTTCTCCCATTAAAATGCCCCCCACATGCTTAGTCATAACAAAAGGAAAGGACATTCCTTACCTCATGATCAGGAATACAACTCCTAAAGACTGGATCAAAACAATACTTAAAAAAATAAGGATCATCCCAAATAAAGAATTTCATCAGGTAGAAGAACCTATCTCTATCATGCCTATTATAACCTTCAGGGATCCTACCACAAACTAGGTTGTTCACAATGTCAGCATACCAAGGATCAAACTGGACAATGTATAATTGCTTATTAAGGAAGCACTCAGAAATACTCAGCTCATTCTCTCTATCATAGAGAATCCTAGATAAATGGTCAGTAATAAGATTCTTAGAACCTTTCTTGTCTGTAATCTCACAGTCAAACTCTTACAAAAGTAAGATCCATCTCATAAATCTAGGCTTAGTATCCTTCTTAGAAAAAAGGTGCTTAAGAGCAGAGTGATTAGTATAAACAATCACATAAGACCCAATACGTAAGGTCTAAACTTCTTGAAGCCAAAGATCACATCCAAAAATTCTTTCTCAGTAACAGTGTAATTAAGTTGGGCATTACTCAGAGGGTGACTAGCTGACACGTCCACAAGCACATGGGTGTCGTAGTATAGATTAAAAGATCGTCCTCATGGGCCAAAGTAATCTATCAAGTTCTTTCTATTAGAAAACGCTAAGCAATTACTTAATCAAGGATTTTGATTCGGCAACTTCTAATTAACTAATTCTAAATTCAATCAAGGGAAAATGCCTAAGGATTTAGTTAAGAAAGGTGTTGGATCAATATGATTAATATGTGCTTTTCTTTAATTGGATAATTTCGAGGAATTGTAATGAATTTAGAATTTAGTCTATTCTTTCGAAATCGACCAAATTGCCTAAACCAAACTAAAGTTGTTCTTTCAAACTAATTTGTCTTAATCTAAGTTCAATATTTTTGATTACTCTTTCATCCTCTCAACATGCAAATTTCTCTTTTAAGTCATCGCTATATTAGGTCTTATCAAGCAGTCTAACATCAAATTTCACCTTTCAGTTCTTCATTCAATTGTCTCAAGGGCACAAGCAAATTTGGCCAATCCACTTACAACATGATAATCACTTGATAAAATGAAATCAAACCAACATGAAAGCACAGTTCTATTGAATTAAAATGATCCAACTACACTTACTTACCGAACAAATCCCTAGACAAGATACACTACTCGCTCATGATTAAAAATTAAGCAACTAACCAAACGATTTAGCAAGATCTGAGAGGGAAGGGCTTAGCAATGACAACCTTCAACAAAGTCTTCAAACTACCAACAAAACCGAGTTTTGCACTCAAGATTCTCACTTGTACAAAAATCAAACTAAAATCCTAACTGCAAAAAGTAAAATTTGGGGAATGGGAATTACTATCTATGATGATAGATCCTCCTTTTTTGCTGCTGAGGGACGCGATTTTAAGCAAGAACTCAAGCTTTCTCAGCCACACAGCTGAAAAGAGATGAACATGCCATAGTTACACAGGCACCACGACCCGTGGCAGCCACCACGATTCGGCCATGGTCTTGGCTAGAACCGAATTCTTCTGCTTTTCTCTTGCTCCATGGCCATGGGGCTTTGGGTACCTCCGTGATAGGTCAATAAGTACTCAAAATGGGGGTCAAATGTTGGGTCAAATGATCCAAAATCCTACAAATATTATCAAACAATCATATCCAAGCATAAAATAAGAATAAGAGTATAAATTATAACTTAAAACACACAATTCTCCTAAAAATGCATCAAAATGACCTTAAAATGATATCTACATTAAGCACCTGTCAAACTCCTACATGCTTGAACTGTTGCTTGTTCCTAAGCAACGCTAAGACCAAACATTATTTAAAACCTCCTTAGGATAGACAGTGGTAGCATCTCAATGCCAAAGCCGATCCAAAGTTAGCCCAAAAAGGTGCAAAAATCATTTAGCCAACAGACTAGGGAATGAAATTTTCAAAAACCACTTGATATACTACAATGTCAAATTTGAATTAATCCCTCTAAATCATCAAATACAATCATTTAACATATGAAACAAATGGAGCTAGCAATGCTGGTAGAACCTCACTATAGTCACGTGGCACTCATCACTGATTTGTTTGAAAATGTAAGAGGGTTCCCTTAATTCTTATTCCATAGACTCAAATCTACTACAAGCTTGATAAGACTCTCTAATTCGCTATCACTAAAATGCAAACACATTAGACAATCGTGAGGACTTTCATAAAGTTGTAATGGGGTCATGAGCAAAAGTAAGAGGGGAATAAATATTTTGGAAATGTGGAGTTAGAAGCCATAGACTAAGAGCTAAACGCTTCCAATGCATCATACAACATTCTCCCTAGACAAATATAATTCACCGACAAAATACATCCCCAATTGAAACGATAAAGAGTTGAAAGTCATAAATACTCTTTTTTTTTTTTTTCTTGTAATCCAAACAAGGCCAACACTCTTTTTATCATTCCCCTTTTTTTCTTTTCTTTTTCTTTTTTTCCTTTTTTTTGTTTTTGTTTTGCTTTTCTAAAGAGGTAGCCAAGGGAAATCCATACCAAACTTTGAATTTTAACTTTTCTCTAAACTTTGGACAACAAGACAAAGGGTTTCTTGTGTAAAACACTTGCGCAAATCCCTTCACCAAACACCCAAATCCACTGAAAAGATCTTTATACACATTACTAGTTCCCAATTAATCTCGATGCAAAAGGATGAAATGCTCCTGTAGTCTTGGCTTAAGGGTTAGAGAATTATTTGGCTGTAGGCTACAGTAGGAGGTTCAAATCAATAAAAGCGGATATAAGTTCAAAGGGGCTAGCAAGGGATATAATACGCAACAAAAGTGGCTATTTGGTCTTTGGGTTTAACAAGTTAAAGAATGCCTCAATCATATCGTCTAAATGCATATGCGAAATGTGATCTTAAATGAGAATCAAGGCGAGTTCTAGAGAAATGATGCCAAGGAAGAGTCGCTCATGAATTTACAAGAGACTAAATTGATGAATTAGTCTCTAAAAGCTCAAAGCCTCATGGGACGTCTACCAAGGTCATAACTAGCTCATTCGTAAACACATGCCAAAAATTCATGTAAAGAGTCATGGGGTAATCAACTTGCCTCAACATATGGTCAAAACATGAAGCTCATTTTCGAAAACATTTGATGCACATTTGGGTAGATCAAAGGATCAATCTAAACCAAAGAAGTCTACCTAGTCTACAATGATCATCATCATAGGATTTCTTTTCCTTTCATTTATCTTCGTTTATTTTTTGGTTTTTTAGGGTTTTTTTTCATGCATGCTCCTAATAACAATACCAAAAACAAAAAGAATGCAAATAAAAGAAACCAAAATGCAATCTAGAATGAAAAGAAACCTAAACATACTTTCTAACATGCTTCTAATCAAATAAGATTAAAACCTACAATGAACTCCAAAACGCAATCATGAATAATATATACAAAACATATACAAGCACACACCAAACCAAGTCAAGCATCAAACGCCATCAAACAAGGACTAACTCCCCCATGCTTGAACAAAACACTGTCCTTAGTGGATGCACATAGTAAAAAAAAGGGAAAGGGGAGTAGCAAAAAGAAATCAGAAAGGAGGTGGGGGAGGAGGATGGGGTAGTTGGCCATAAGAGATATGCCAATCCCGCTAGGTTTCTAAACAAGCACTATAATCCTGGAAGTATTGAGTCTGGGTAGCAAGTATCCCACGGAGCTCATCGTGGCGCTCTTGGATAAAGTCACGAAGAGCGGCGTTCTCAGAAGTAACATATGCTCGAAGCGATACTTGCTCCTCCTGAATGGACCTAAGGTGGCTTAGAGGTCGGCATAGTCAGTGGGTGGTGGTTGGAAGGAAGAACTAGGTCCGGTATGACTAGAATAAAGGGGTGGAGGGGGTGTGGGTTGAACAACCTCGGCATCGCCAGGTACCTAATAAAGGTTAGCCCGGTGAAGCAAGGTAGTTCGATCAACATTGGGAAGCGGTAGACGCCGATCCTCGGGATAAATCCAGTAAAAGTGCTTAGCTTCTACTTTGTAAAAGTTCATGATCTTAAAAGCGACTTGATCAAGCTGCTCAGACCTAGATACTCTATCCTCAGGGTTGGGCTCAACACCTAAAAATCTATCAATAATAGTGACAATACCACCAATGACTATCCTACCTTTAGTGCTAACAGCAGCACTATACAATTACCTGGCCAAAATGCCACGGGGTCAAGCGAAACACTATCAAACATACAAGATAAGAAATATAACTCAGACAATCTTGGGACATTCAAACTATCATCCCAAGCAAAGAAGCAACAAGCTAGGATATGCTGAGCTACCCAAATGCAAGGGTTCTGAATATAGGTGCATTTAGAAGAACTAGTACTGTACCTAACACTCCCCGAAAGCTCGCCCCAAAATGCATGTGGGTTGAATTCTCGGGGGACTTGTCAATTTGGTAAATCCATACTAGGTACAAAACTAAGTATACTATTGAAAGTACCTAGGTTCAACTCATAAAATTGCCCTTGCAGATGAAATAAAATGTACCTTGCTTGACATTGAGGCCTTTTAGTAACCTCAACATGTAATGTACTCAGGAATTCTAAGGTTAAGTCTTGATATGTATGCTCCTTAAGTTCAATGAAATGTCTTATAGCTCCCTGTGCAAACAACTAACGTATATCATCTAACATTCCTAAACGGCCTAATAATTCCTCATCATAATAATGAGTAGCTAGAATCATGCGTTCATTCGAACGAGCATATCTAGCAATATGATCGGGGTTGGTTAAACCAAGAAGATGAGGAATGTTACCTTGCACTCATATGTTGGTGGAGGTTGGGAGGTCCGTTAAGGTCGGGATGGTGCTTGGCTTGATGTTCCTATTGCCTTGATACTCTTTTGTCTCTTGATGGGTGCCATCATTGCAAAAATGGAGGAAAAATTGAAACTAAAACCTAAAGAATAAGATTTAAGAAAGAAAAATGAAGAATTAAAGTAAAAAGAAGAAGAGTTAGAGAGGGAAGAAGGTGGTTATGGAAGATGGATGAAGCTGAAATGAGGTTGAAGAAGAAATGGTAGAAAGAGTTGAAATTTGTGGGAGAAAGAGAAAGATTAAGTGAAAAGGCGAAGTTTTAAGGGAAAATGGAGTAAAAATGAGAAGAAAATGAGGGAGAATCGGAGGTTTAATAATGGTAGGTTTAGAGAGAGAAAGAGGGAGGTAGAGAGAGAGTGTGTCAAGGGTGAAGATGATTATGGGGGAAAAGGAAGGGTCACCGCAGTCAAACCCTTGACTGCGGCCCGTAACAGATTACCACAGTCCGTGGGGGTCACCATAGGTAAACTATGGTGTCTACTGGACACCAATTTTTTTGTTTTCCTGGCTGGGCACCCCCACAGCTGTGTTGATGTGCTGCTTGGCTGTGGTGCCCAACATCTTTTTCTCTTTTTTTTTTCTTTCTCTCTTTCTTTCTTTTTTTCCCTTTTTTTTCTTTCTCTCTTGTGATGCATGCTTCTTTTTTCTCTTCTTTATTTATTTATTTATTCTTCTCTTTTTTTTTGGTCTCTTTTTTTTCCCCTTTTTATGCTATGAAAAACTACAAGAAACAATGCTGGAGGTAGCACCCCCGTACACTTTAAAGTTGATCAAATCAGCATACCATTGGGTCGCTTGGTGGGAAATGGTGAAGAGTTACTCATTGGGGAAGGAGTCGTCAATGGGGAGCTCTTTACTAGGAATAGCCTCGGGGCCTAGGCGAGATAGATGATCAGTAATTACATTTTCCAACCCAGCCTTATCTTTGATCTCCAAATCAAACTCTTGAAGAAGGAGGACCCATCGGATGAGTCGAGGCTTGGAGTAAGATTTCTTCATTAAAGGCTTCAAAGCAGCATGATCAGTAAAGACAGTGACCTTGGAATTAATCAAGTGAGATCGAAATTTTTCTAAGGCAAAGACAACCGCTAAGAATCCCTTCTCCGTTGTGGCATACTTTACTTGAGCCCCATCACAACTTGCATAGTATATAGCATATGGCTTATTATCCTTTCATTGGCCAAGAACGATGCCCACTGCATAGTCACTTGCATCACACATCACTTCAAAAGGTAGCCCTCAATCCTGAGTTTACATTACTAGAGCCGTGATTAATGCCTCTTTTAACATTTGAAAAGCACCCAAACATTCTTCATTAAACTCAAAAGGCACATCTTTGACAAGCAATTGGGTGAGAGGTTTTGCAATTTTCGAGAAATCTTTTATGAACCGCCCGTAAAAACTAACATGTCCAAGAAAACTCCTCACACCCTTTACAAAAGTTGGTGGTGGTAATTTTTCAATCACCTCCACCTTTGGTTTGTCAACTTCAATGCCTTTGTTAGAGACAACATGACCGAGGACAACCCCTCTTGTACCATAAAATGACGGTTCTCCCAATTTAAAACCAAATTCACATCTTCACATCTTTATAAGACCATGGACAAATTATTCAAGCAATGGTCATAGGTTACACCGTACATAGAAAAATCATCCATAAAGACTTCTATTATGTCCTCAATAAAATCAGAGAAAATGGCCATTATACAATGTTAAATTGTAGCAGGGGCATTGCATAACCAAAATGACATCCTTCTATAAGCATATCTACCATAAGGATAAGTAAAAGTAGTCTTTTCTTGGTCAATATGATGGATAGGGATTTGAAAGAAACCTGAATACCCATGTAAGTAGCAAAAATATGAGTTCTTAGCCAACCTTTCAAGCATCTGATCAATGAAGGGAAGGGGGAAGTGATCTTTGTGGGTGGCTTTATTTAATTTTCGATATTCAATGCACATACACTATCCTGTGATAGTCCTAGTGGGAATTAACTCATTATCCTCACTTTTGACAATGGTCATTCCCCCATTGTTAGGTACAATATGGACTAGGCTTACCCATATACTATCGGAGATAGGTTAGATCATGCCGACCTTAAGCAGTTTTAAAAGTTCCTTTTTGACCACCTCTTGCATGCTAGGGTTCAACCTTCTTTGGTGTTCAATTGAGGGCTTACAGTCATCTTCCATTAGGATTCGATGCATACACATAGAAGGATGAATTCCTTTTAAGTCATCAACAGTGTATCCTATGGCTTTACGATGTTGTCTAAGTACTCTAAGCAAAGAGTCCATTTAAGATGCATTCAAACTTGCATTCACAATCATAGGATATGTAGAGTTGGGTTCAAGAAATTCATACCTCAAGGAGCAAGACAGAGGTTTCAGTTCTACCTTGGGAGCTTGTGCCTCATCTGATGAGGGCTTATTTTCGACCTTTAATGGTTCCATCTTAATAAGGAAAGGTGGGATTAGGGGAGAGGCTTCCAAAAGTTGAGCACACATGGCTACTTCGGGATTTTCATCCTTAGTAGTGCTATCATTCAACATCAAGTGCTCAAGAGGATCATTAGAATTAAGGTTAGACACGGTTTCTCATATCAAAACATTAACAACATCAATCTTATTGCACTCATAAAAAATGGAAGGGAATTTAGCAGCTTTAAACAAGTTAAACTCCACATGATCATCCCCCACGTCAAAATATAGCTCACCGTTTTTCACATCAGTACAGCACCCAGCGGTGGCTAAGAATGGCCTCCCAAGGATAATGGAGGTGCATTTATCCTCTTCTATTTCTAAAATCACAATGTCTACTGGCACATACAAATCTCTTATTTTTATTGGAACATCACCTAAAACACCTACAGGGTATTTCACAGAACGGTCCGCCAATTGGAGATAGTAGTCAGTCTTATCTATCCTAGTTCCAATTTTTCATACATAGAAAGGGGCGTCAAGCTCACACTTAACCCTAAATCACACAAAGTATAGTTTATAGACACATTCCCTATCAGGCAGGAAGCTTGTTTTAGATCATTGCTCTGCACTCTTTAATCAAAGCTACAGTCTCATGATCTTCTAGCTTTCTTTTGTTAGACAGAATTTCTTTCAAAAATTTAGCATATGAAGGCATTTGAGACAAAGCATCAATAAATGGGATGTTTATGTAGAGCTTCTTAAGGACTTCTAAAAACTTCCCAAATTGTAAATCAAGTTTTGCTTTAGCCATCCTTTGAGGAAATGACAAAGGTGGGGTATAGGGTTTTGGGGAAGTGATCTTAGGGTCCTTAGGAACCTCATCGGACTTATGTAAAACATCATCAGTCACATCATTAGAGGGTATAGACACATCTGTCTTAATATTCTCGACATGCTCTGTAACGCCCCCAAATTAAACATGTTTCACTGCTTGTATTTTCCTTAATAAATCCCTTAATTATCATTTAGACAACCCAATGATAGGGGCATTACCGCCGTCCAAAAGGACCAGCCTTGAAACATGAGTGCTATAAATAACACAGTTACACATAACTTCAATCATACACATACACACCTGATCAATCCATAAATAATCAACTATTAATCAACATGAGGTTTTTACACGATAGTATAAACAATTCACCATGTGATCTGTATCTCCATCCATTGCACATTTCAATATACTGCTCTAAAAATATGCATACACTGTATCAGTGTTGGTCCATATAGATTTCCTTGCTCAACTTATTCTCTTGCGCTGGTTTACTAGCATGAAGATGATTCTCTGAGCATTTGCCTAAAACAAAACATGAAAACATTTCGAACTGTGAGTCGAAGCTCAATACATGCATTCCTGTAATGTTAAATGATCATTAAAACACTGATTGGGCCCGCTTTGCAATTCATTTAGTTAAAACAGTGAATAAGATGATGTAAAGCTGCATTGCTAGTTATTATCTGATAGTGAACCCCTTGATACTGTTATGATCTATGAATAGGTGTACACCTGCCAAGCCGACCGGGGGACCTGGCCTGAAGCCGCGCGGGTAACTGAAGGGAGAATGCCCAATAGATGATAACTGACGGGGTCACTAATTATCTGATAATCACTGTGTAACTGATTCATTGATGTACTTACCAAAACATGATAACATTGATAAATACACTGTGATTTCTAAAGATATAGGCAATGCACGTACCTTGAGTCTTTAAAAATGTCATCTGACTTGATTCAAGTCAGCTGTTTCATAAATGTCATCTGACTTGATAAATATATTCTGACTTGGTAACACTTATGCAAAATAGGGAACGATAACTAGGCCTCAACTCTGTTTCATAAATGTCATTGTAAGTATGTATAGTCAGTAAATGATCCTTACTCGCATAATTGAGTAAGTAAAAGTATGTGTAACAGAAATTGAGTGATGAAATGGGATACATAACTTGTGCATTTCAATATAATAAACTGATTTTAATGCAATATAAGACAAGTTAAACTAAAATGAACTGATTTAAATCAGTTAGGGTTAAGACAAGTTAAATTGAAGCCAAATAGACCAAATGGAAATGATTGAGGTAATAATGAAAAGATTTTAATTGATATAAATGAAATATGGGTTTATGATATTTCTAAAATGGATAATGAAAAGTGTGATGCTTCTGAAATGGATAATAGAATGGTTAATGCTTCTGAAATGAGTGACAAATGGTTTATGCCATAGGAGGTGCTGTGAGGTTCATAAAAGCTCATATAACACCCTAACTTGGTCCAATGGACACTGATTTTGAGTTATTACGCTGCTTACTTTCCAAATTTCATTTTCATACTTGTTTAACTCAGTTATCAACCCAAGTAAGCTTCTATATATAATCAAACTTGTTGAACTTCTGAAAATACCCATAATTATGTAGAAACTTCTGATAATATTTCCAAATGTCTCAATTTCTGCATTCACTCCTGTTACCGTTGGAAAATCCATATCTTTCACTACCGACCTCCAATTGAGATATAAAACCCCAATATGAAAAGCTCATAATGGCCACTAAGACTTTCATTCAGGACATAAATCATGATTCATACAGTAAGGTCTCTAAAATTAGGGTAGAACACAGACGTGCATAATTTCAGTTCAATCTGCGCAGTCGTAGCAAAATGACTATAACCGTTTCCACAGAAGTCGGATTAAGGCAATTCAAAAGGTATTTAAAAGATAACTCATTGACCTATCCACATACTAAAAATCACAATTTTTTAGTGACGCAATCAATACCAGTTTTTCCGTAAAGTCACTGTTCCAGTTCAGTTCCCAGTTTCAATGTATTCTGCACAGTCTTGAGTAAATGGGTCATAACTTTGTCCACACATCTCCAAATTGTGTAATTCCAAATCCTATTGAAAGCTAACTCATCAAGGTATCACTACACAAAAAAGCATGAATTTTGGATGTGCCTAATAGTACCAATTTAATCCCGAAGTGGCCCCTATTTTAGGTCTGTTGACAACTCAATAACCACATATTTGTAATCTTTTCTTCACATAACCACCCACTAAACTCACTCTTTAACTTATATAAATCAGCAGAAATATTTTGATATTCATTACCAATGCCAAAGATCACAAAATCTCATTTAAAACAATCAAAATTCAACACTTGAACATGAAGCTTGCATGGTTAAGATAAAACCCTAACCCTAACTTCAACTCCAACATGATCCATCACCAAGATGATTCTCAATACCATAAAAATAGCATAATCCATCACCGAAAGAACCAAAATAAGAAACAAAAACCAACCAGATCAAGAATCAAAACAAAAATCAGCATAGGGGTGAAAAGAACACTCACTTTGTGATTGAAAAAGAGGTAAGAAAGATCCTTGATGTTTGTGGGGGTGAGAGGGGTGGGTGGGGGTGGTACGTGGTGGATGTTTGGTGGTTGAAAGGTCGCTGAGAGGGGTGTTTTTGCCACTAGAATTGGTGCTGGCAGCCATGTAGAGAGAAGGAGGAGAGGGAAGAGAGAGAAAGAGGGAAGAGAGAGAAAGTGCCTTGAATGCTTAGTGTAAAATGAAAATAAAATGAAAATTTTACAATTTATACTTGGTTTTACTTGGCTGAAAATGAAAGTAGAAAAGTCAAGGATTTTAAGCTTAATTAAGGCTTAATTAAGAGAGTTTAGCTAAACAAATAAGGGTCAAGTCTTGTTGAGTCAAAGTCGGCCTTAAACGGGCTCAGTTTAGAGAAAGAACTGAAACCGAGTGCGTTTGCGAAATTTTTTTTTTTTCAAAGCTCGAGATTAAATGTAATGTTATGAAAAATAATTTAATCTTTTAAATCATAAATATCGAGGCCTACTATCAATTTTCCTCGAAATGGCCTGGTAAATAAAACTCGAATTGCAAAATGGGGCCCGAAATGCATTTTCCCAACTAGGATGGTTCAATGAGATAAATAAATGTGAAAAATAAATAACATGGCTTAATTAAAGAAATAAATATGATTTAGGTTCGGGCTATTACAGCCTGCCCCCCTTAAAGAGTTTTGTCCTCGAAACTTATGAACGTTGCCAATAGATACAAGGTTATCCCAAATAAATATGGGTACGTGACTTTCACTTGATCCTTAGTGTTTCAGGTAGTTTCTGGGGGGGAAGGTTTGCCCAAAGTAATTTAATTTAAGGTATCTGCTGGATACTGAACTGCTTAATCCTGTGATCCAATATCTGAATTGGATGCTCTTGAAACACAAGACCCTCAATGACCGCAATGGATTTGATTATGATCGCATAGTCAGGATCTGAAATGTACTACCTGAGTTGTAAGGTAAGGAACACGGAGCATGTTATGCACATGTTTGAGTTATATAGGCAGATCTGGTCGACAAATTGTAGAATTCGACCTTTCCATGAACTGATATGGTTCAAAAGATCTCGACCACAATTTAGGTCGCATTACAACCTCCGTATACCCCTAGTTGGTGAGACTTTCTGAAAAACATTGTCATATACCGAAAATTCTAGGAATCTCCTTCGTTTATCAACAGAACTTTTCTGTATGTTCCTATGGTATGCTTTCATGAGTTTTCTGAGATATACCGCCTTATTAAATGCTGAAGAAGATCTTCACGACCCATAAAATGATCTGTTGTCAATGTCTGCCGCCATTTTGTCCTGATGTTTAATGAAGGATTATTTGCTAGTGCTATCATAACGTTGACTGCTGGGAGTTCCATACTTTCTTCAAATGCAAATGTTGGTCGTGAAACACTACAGGCGCCAACTTGGAAGAGTTGACCCATTGATAGTTTAGATGCTTGCCCATCCGTTTTAGGATAATAAGAACTGCTAAAGTTCAATATAGTTCTAGAGGCTCCTTGAAGTGCATGCCAAAACAGGCTTGAAATCTCTGACCTCTATCAGACACTATATCTGAGAGAATCCCATGACAAAGTCTATTGAAATACCAGTTCCAAGTGGGAATTTCTAAAGGTCTCAATTCACCTACGGGGCGCTGGTGTTCTGCCTTGGCCTTTTTGGCAAATCAGACCTTTATCCATATATTCTGCAATTTCTATTCTTGTCTTGTTTCACAAAAATATTGCCTCAAATCTGTGTACATATTGGTGCCCCCTCGGTGCACCAAATAGCGAGTATTATGAGCCTATTCTAAGATCTGCTTTCTTAAGATTTTGCTTTATTCTTTGGAGCGTAGGATCACTATCTTAATTCACTCTAGGCTCCTACATTAGGAAGGGCTGTAAGGTAAGTGCCAGCAGTTGAACATTTTCCTTCTAGTGTGACATTAATCGAATGTGCAAGTCCTTGAGCTCTCTCAAGAAATTCAGTTGAGTAATCACTACAGTGTTCACAGTATGTTATGTCTTCCTATTCAGGGCGTCCGCCACAATATTTTCAGTTCTTGATTGACAGTGGATTTACCACAACTAATGTTTCATGTAGACTGTGCTTCTTGTGAGAGAAGACATACTTCAAACTCTGATGGCCAGTATAGATTACACAAGGTACCCCTTACAAGTAATGTGTTTTCAAATTCTCAGTGCACCTGGATTATGGGTAAGGTACTACCCACAAGACTTGAATTGTTGGGAGGAATAAGGTACCACTATATGACAATTCCTTTCTAAACTCGATAATTCCCTACTAAACTCACACGGTTTCTAATCTCAATGCATTGGTGGGTCTTGAGCACTTTGTAACTGCTTTGACCTTTTTACAATTCAATCTTAATCTCTTCCTTTGAAACCATTTATTCCACAATAATACTCATGCTTTTTGTATTGGCTATGATGATGTTCCCTCAACATCTATAACATTGTCTCAAATAAATAGTATGCTTATCTCTATCCTTAGAGTATTTCAAGATAATTTGTTTTTATAACACCGCCATAACTTGTCTAGATATGGTCTGAAACTCTATTCATAAGATCCATAAAGGCCGCAGGGCCATTGATTAGGCCAAAAGGCATCATAGTGAATTCATCATGACCCATACATGGTCCGTAGTGTGGTTTTGATAATGTATTCAGATATAATGCTAAGTTGATGGTACCCTGACCTCAAATCAATCTTGAAGAAGACTCTCTTGGTCCTTGCAGTTGATCAACAAGTCATTCACTTGGGCGATGGGTATTTGTTTTTGATGGTGATTATGTTCATCTCTATGAAAACAATACATAACCTCAAGGTTCCATTCTTCTTCTTTACAAATAGAACGAGGCATCCCATGATGGCACACTTGGATGGTTTGATAAATATCTTCTGTGATAACTCCTCTGACTGAAACTTCAGTTCTTTAAGCTCAATTGGGGCCATACGATATGGGGTTTTGAAGATAGATTGAGCATTAGGGATTGATTCAATCTCATAATCAATTGCTCTTTACGGAGCACTCCTAGTAATTCTTCAAGAAAACATCTCTAAATTCACAAGTTATCGGGATATCTTCTGCTTTTTCTTCCTTCAGTTGAATGTTACCAGCACCAATACATAATATATCCTTGACATAAGAGCTCATTGGTTTTCACAACAGAGTTTAAAGGACAAGATTTTTCCTTCTTTGTCTATGAAACATATTGCTCTCCCTTGTTCATCTCTTAAAATAACCTTAGGGTCATCACAATCTATCTTGACCCCATATGTACACAACCAGCTTATTTCCAAAATGATATCAAAGTTTGATGAGTCAAATAGAATCAAAACTCCAGGAAAAACTATCCCACCAATAGTGATTGAAACAATTGATGAGAAATAGAACACACAACTCAAGAGTCATTGGATAACTTGAGTCCATCATTGGTTTATGCCTCCTTATTCTCAAGATTCACTTACATGGTAGATCGTGTGTATATAATGAATGAGTGACAACTGAATCAATCAATATACAAAATGGCTTTGAAAGTGAAAGAGAGTTCCCGCAACTACTGTGCCAAAGGTGGCAGCTTCTTTCTTACTCAACATATAAGCCCTTCCTACAGCTGCGGGCCTTGAAGGTGAGAGCCCATGTCTACAGCTTTTAGTCTTCAGGAATAGGCAGCAATGAGGTGCTCTGGACTAACGCACCACGTGCATTTGTTAGTTCCCACTCGGTACTCAGGTGTGTTATGGTTAATTCTTCCACAAATCTGCTCCAAGTGAAACCAAACTCTAAGAGCCTATTCTTAACAATGTTCCACCAAATATTGGTTTCACCAGTTAGACACAATGATCCAATGTTCACCCTTTTTATCTCCTGGGACCTCTATTTCAGTGAAAACTTTCTCCACTCCTTAAATCCATTCTTAAGGTTCCACTGTGTCATACTTTCCACTCTAGAGTTCTGTAGTATGAATCAGCTGAAGATATCTTTCCAAGGGCAGTAACCCATCAAGATTTCTCACTGACGCAGTCTAAATGCATGACAAAGATTTTGATTGCCCAACTTAAGCTTTATGAATGTGATCTTCAATAGGAAACTGAGGTTGAATCAGCTAAAAAGGGTAGACACATCGCGTTTCTCTTAGCAATAGACTCCACAAGTTAGACAACAATCAACCCTATACAAAGTGTAGTTAAGATCTGCCTTCTGTTCAGGCGTGCTACAAAATTATCATCTATTGACATGAGTGCAACCCAATCATAATCCAGCTACCAGTAACAATTGAGCTCTTAAAAACAGGAAAAAAGTTATCAGAACTGATGAAGATATGACATGAGAGTGAATGATGATGCAACTGGATGGGGTGATGCTATGAAGACAAAAAGATGAAGCCCCTAGTCAAGTGAGGTGTATCCAACAGTTGATCATCCAACAAGGACAATGGTAGATGGTATGTCATCAGAAAGTGCAGTGAAATATTTTCAAGAGTAATGTCTACTTCATAGATGGAGGTGGAGTCAATGGTCTACTTGCAGAGTTTAGGCAATTTAAGTAAGTCTTGAATTGCAATGGATTGAAGCAAAATGTCTCTCTAAAGTGTCATTGGTTTTTCTTATATGAAATAGTCTGTAGTCAATGGTTTCGAACTTATGTATAGCAGAATAAGCCTCTCTAAAATCCGATAATTCAGGGGATACTACATCAAGAACTCTCATATAGCTCACTTAGCTGAAATTCTTGGGTTACTAAAAAAAATATATCTATAATTATTGAGGCATATTGAAGGAGTTGCCTACACAAAATGACACTCATATGATGAGGAAGCATATGCTCAAAGTTGTAGGTACCCAATGACTTGAACAGTCTATACCATCAGACTTCTATGCTCAATTTCATTGACCATTGGTCTCCAAATGTGCTGCAATATGGGTCATTGGAAAGCTTACTTTCTAAACTTTGATATAGATTAACTAAAACATCTCTATCTGATGGAATGCATAGGCTGCAAGTGGACTAAACTCAGACCTTGTGCATTAGGATTCTGCCAACTTTGTAGACTTTGACTTGTCTAATAGTTTTGAATGACCAAATGGCCTCTAATCCACTTGAAACTTATTTCATATGAACGATATCTCCTTAAACTTAAACTCAGGATGGAAAATCCTTGTATAAATCATGGTGATCACAGACAAAAGTTACTTCAAGATCGGTCCTTGTGCACTGATTAAAACTGCCAAGTTGATTGAACTTGTGTATTCCGCCCATACTTGATTTTCCCTATACATTTAACCCTAAAATGAGTCAAGGGCATTTCATAGGACACATTTGTAACAACCCCCAACCCTAGGGCTACGAGTGTTAATGATTCTGAAATTTCTAGTACGAAACGGACAGAGTTTCGCCTGCAAACTGGCCAATTCCCAGGCTTAGAGCCTTACATCACATCATCTGCATTGAATAGAAGTACAAAAGGATACCAAATCAAGCTCAACGGCTACACATCGGAGACCACAACTCTACGGGCCATACGCCCGGAGTACAAAGGTTTACATCCAAAAATAAACAATTCAAGCTAAAAGAATGGCATACCAATCAGATGGCTGGCTCATATGACCATACATATCTAAATGCATTGGAACATCTATAACTTGTTGTTAAAAATCACCCTCGAGTCTGATGCTTGAGATCAAACTATATATACATTGTAGGGATCCATCTGGCAAAGAAGAATATATGAGTAGAATATGTGAGAGATAAGCAGACATTACAATCGCCACAAATCTCCAATAATATCATAATAATCTTCATTCCTCACTAATCACTTTCTTAGTACCTTAACTCCCCACTCTATATCCCATAAAGAAAATCTCAACCTGGCTCTGATACCAAATCTGTAATGTCCCCAAATTAAACATGTTTCACTGCTTGTATTTTCCTTAATAAATCCCTTAATTATCATTTAGACAACTCAATGATAGAGGCATTACCGCCGTCCAAAAGGACCAGGCTTGAAACATGAGTGCTATAAATAACACAGTTACACATAATTTCAATCATACACATATACACCTGATCAATCCATAAATAATCAACTATTAATTAACATGAGGTTTTTACACCATAGTATAAACAATTCACCATGTAATCTGTATCTCCATCCATTGAACATTTCAATATACTGCTCTGAAAATATGCATACACTGTATCAGTGTTGGTCCATCCAGATTCCCTTGCTCAACTTATTCTCTTGCGCTAATTTACTAGCATGAAGATGATTCTCTGAGCATTTTCCTAAAACAAAACATGAAAACATTTCGAACTATGAGCCGAAGCTTAATACATGCATTCCTGTAATGTTAAATGATCATTGAAACACTGATTGGGCTTGCTTTGCAATTCATTTAGTTAAAACAGTGAATAAGATGATGTAAAGCTGCATTGCTAGTTATTATCTGATAGTGAACCCCTTGATACTGTTATAATCTATGGATAGGTGCACACCTGCCAAGCCGACCGGGGGACCTGGCCTGAAGCCGCACGGGTAACTGAAGGGCGAATGCCCTATAGATGATAACTGACGGGGTCACTAATTATCTGATAAATCACTGTGTAACTGATTCATTGATGTACTTACCAAAACATGACAACGTTGATAAATACACTGTGATTTCTAAAGATATAGGCAATGCATATACCTTGAGCCTTTAAAAATGTCATCTGACTTGATACAAGTCAGCTGTTTCATAAATGTCATATGACTTGATAAATATATTTTGACTTGATAACACTTATGCAAAATGGGGAACGATAACTAGGCCTCAACTCTATTTCATAAATGTCATTGTAAGTATGTGTAGTCGGTAAATGATCCTTACTCGCATAATTAAGTAAGTAAAAGTATGCGTAACAGAAATTGAACAATGAAATGGGATACATAACTTGTGCATTTCAATATAATAAACTGATTTTAATGCAATATAAGACAAGTTAAACTAAAATAAACTGATTTAAATTAGTTAGAGTTAAGACAAGTTAAATTGAAGCCAAATAGACCAAATGGAAATGATTGAGGTGATAATGAAAAGATTTTAATTGATATAAATGAAATATGAGTTTCTGATATTTCTAAAATGGATAATGAAAAGTGTGATGCTTCTGAAATGGATAATATAATGGTTAATGCTTCTGAAATGGGTGACAAATGGTTTATGCCATAAGGGGTGTTGTGAGGTTCATAAAAGCTCATATAACACCCTAACTTGGTCCAATATACACTGATTATGAGTTATTACGCTGCTTACTTCCCAAATTTCATTTGCATAGTTGTTTAACTCAGTTATCAACCCAAGTAAGCTTCTGTACATAATCAAACTTGTTGAACTTCTGAAAATACCCATAATTATGTAGAAACTTCTGATAATATTTCCAAATGTCTCAATTTCTGCATTCACTCATGTTACCGTTGATGGTCTGCATTGGAAAATCCATATCTTTCACTACCGACCTCCAATTGAGATATAAAATCCCAATATGAAAAGCTCATAATGGCCACTAAGACTTTTATTTAGGACACAAATCATGATTCATATAGTAAGGTCCCTAAAATTAGGGTAGAACACAGACGTGCACAATTTCAGTTCAATCTGCGCAGTCGTAGCAAAATGGCTATAACTTTTTCCATAGGACTCGAATTAAGGCGATTCTGAAGGCATTTGAAATATAACCCATTGACCTATCCACATACCAAAAATCACAATTTTTCAGTGACCCAATCAATACCAACTTTTCCGTAAAATCACTGTTCTAGTTCAGTTCCCAGTTTCAATGTATTCTGCACAGTCATGAGTAAATTGGTCATAACTTTGTCCACACATCTCCAAATTGCGTAATTCCAAATCCTATTAAAAGATAACTCATCAAGGTATCACCACACCACCAAAAATCATGAATTTTGGATGTGCCAGATAGTACCAGTTTAATCCCGAAGTGGCCCCTGTTTCAGGTCTGTTGACAACTCAATAACCACATATTTGCAATCTTTTCTTCACATAACCACCCACTAAAATCACTCTTTAACTTATATAAATCAGAATAAACATTTTGATATTCATTACCAATGCCAAAGATCACAAAATCTCATTTAAAACAATCAAAATTCAACACTTGAACATGTAGCTTGCATGATTAAGATAAAACCCTAACCCTAGCTTCAACTCCAACATGATCCATCACCAAGATGATTCTTAGTAGCATAAAAACAGCATAATCCATCACTGAAACAACCAAAATAAGAAACAAAAATCAACAAGATCAAGAATCAAAACAAAAATCAGCATAGGGGTAAAAAGAACACTCACTTTGTGATTGAAAAAGAGGTAAGAAAGATCCTTGATGTTTGTGGGGGTGAGAGGGGTGGTTGGGGGTGGTAAGTGGTGGATGTTTGGTGGTTGAAAGGTCACTGAGAGGGGTGTTTTTGGTACTAGAATTGGTGTTGGCAACCATGTAGAGAGAAGGAGGAGAGGGAAGAGAGAGAAAGTGTCTTGAATACTTAGTGTAAAATGAAAATAAAATGAAAATTTTACAATTTATACTTGGTTTTACTTGGCTGAAAATGAAAGTAAAAAAGTCAAGGATTTTAAGCTTAATTAAGGCTTAATTAAGAGAGTTTAGCTAAACAAATAAGGGTCAAGTCTTGTTGGGTCAAAGTCGGCCTTAAACGGGCTCAGTTTGGAGAAAGAACTGAAACCGAGTGCGTTTGCGAAATTTTTTTTTTTCAAAGCTCGAGATTAAATGTAATATTATGAAAAATAATTTAATCTTTTAAATCATAAATATCGAGGCCTACTATCAATTTTCCTCGAAATGGTCCGGTAAATAAAACTCGAATTGCAAAGTGGAGCCTGAAATGCATTTTTCCAACTGGGATGATTCAATGAGATAAATAAATGTGAAAAATAAATAACATGGCTTAATTAAATAAATAAATATGATTTAGGTTCGGGCTATTACATGCTCATTCTCATCTTGCAAAGACTCATCGTTAGTAACCCCCTTAGGTCCTTCTAGTTGTTTCCTCCCTCTCAAAATCATAGCATTACATTGCTCCCTAGAGTTAGGCTCGGGCTTAATAAGAAGTCTATCTGGGGGTATAGATGGAAAGCTAGCTTGTTGGGCAATTTGGGTTTACAACAGCTTGTTGTGAGTTACAAGCACATTAACCTTAAAGGCTAATTACTTTATATACTCATCTTGTTTTTGTTGCGCCATAAGCATACTTTCCATCATAGCCTCTAAATTGGACTTTTGGGGAGCTTGTGGAGGGAAATGTGGTCTTTGAAAACCGGGGGGGGGCCTAGCATTCATTGGGGGCATAGTAGGAGGGTTTAGATTAGACCAATATGAGACATTTAGATGATTCCTCCAACCCGGATTGTAAGTACTGGAGTAAGGGTCATTGGCCGGTCTCGGGTTGAAGTTTTGGACATAATTGACTTTACTAGAGTCTTAGGAAAAAGGACTCCCAACTTAACAATTCAAAGTCACATGTTCAATAGAACCACAAATTTTACATGGGGAAGGGGTACTAGAATTCACAGCATTCATATTCATACGGTCTAACCTTTGACTTATAGTATTAACTTTAGCAAAAAGCAAAGTAAGTGCATCAACTTCAAGTTTACCTCCAACCCGTTTGGGTTGGCCTTGTTTGGTGGACCATTGGAAATTGTTTAGTGCCATCTCCTTAATCAAATCATAGGCCTCATCTTCAGTTTTATTCATCAAAGTTCGTCCTACCGCCGTATTGATAATAGACGTTACAGGTTGGGTCACACCATTATAGAAAGCCTAAACAATCATCCATCTTTGAAGACCATAGTGTGGGTATACCCGTAGCAAATCCTTGAACTGCTCCCAAGCCTTATAGAGCATCTCATCATCCCTTTGAATAAAGTTGGTGATTTGATTCCTCAAACTTGCCATTTTGCTTGGTGGAAAGAATTTGGTGAGGAAAGCTCTAATAAGCTCATCCTATGTGGTGATACATCCCGACGATAAAGAATGCAGCCATGCTCTTGCCGTATCCCCAAGTGAAAAGGGAAATAGTTGCAGTCGGATAGCATCGGTGGAGACTCCATTAAGCTTTAATGTGTCACACACCTCTACAAAGACCGAGAGGTGTAAGTTTGGGTCTTCTAAAGGGGTGCCTACAAACTAGGATTGTTGCACTACGGAAATGAGAGCCGGCTTGAGCTCAAAATTATTTCCGATAACGTTAGGGCAAGCGATACTTAAGGTGATGCCTTGGACTCCAGGGGTAACAAAGTCCCTAAGCGTCCTTCTTTGATCACCTCCTCATCCCGTCATATTTGGTGAAGTTCTTCTAGCGTCGCGTCTTTGTTCTTCAATCTTTTGCTTCTTTCTCCTTAAACGAAAAGTCCTTTTAATTTCTGGATCGGGTTCGTATAGAAATGGACTTCGCATAAAGGGGGAAGATTCCTACAAGCACAGTCACCAATACTACCAATGCAATCAAACAAGAAATAGGAAAAAAAAATAAAAAATAAAACACTTAGTCAATTTCGTAAGACTAACTCAATAGTTAACAAATTGGTCCCCGGTAACGGCTTCAAAAACTTGACACGTCCGCAAGTGCATGGGTGTCGTAGTATAGATTAAAAGATCATCCTCATGGACCAAAGTGATCTATCAAGTTCTTTCTATTAGAAAATGCTAAGCAATTACTTAATCAAGGATTTTGATTCGATAACTTCTAATTAACTAATTCCAAATTCAATCAAGGAAAAACCCCTAGGGATTTATTTAGTTAAGAAATGTTTTGGATCAATACAATTAACATGTGCTTTTCTCTAATTGGATAATTTCAAGGAATTGCAATCGATTTAGAATTTAGTCTATTCTTTCGAAATCGACAAATTGCCGAAACTAAACAAAAGTTGTTCTTTCAAACTAATTTATCTTAATCTAAGTTTAATATTTTTGATTACTCTTTTATCCTCCCAACATGCAAATTTCTCTTTCAAGTCATTGCTATATTAGGTCTTATCAAGCAATCCAACAATCGAATTTCACCTTTCAATTCTTCATTCAATTGTCTGAAGGGTGCAAGCAAATTTGGCCAAGTCCACTCATAATATGATAATCACTTGGTAAAACGAAATCAAACCAATATGAAAAGAAAGCATAATTCTATTGAATTAAAATGATCCAAGTACACTTCCATTAACAAACAAATCCCTAGATAAGATAAACTACTCGCTCATGATTAAAAATTAAACAACTAACCAAATGATTTAGCGATAGCCTTCAAAAAAGTCTTCAAACTACCAACAAAACCGAGTTCTGCACTTAAGATTCTCACTTGCACAAAAATCAAACTAAAATCCTAACTACAAAAAGTAAAATTTGGGGAATGGGACTAACTATCTATGATGATGGATCCTCCTTTTCTACTACTGGGGGACGCCCTTTTAAGGAAGAACTCAAGCTTTCTCAGCCACACAGCCGAAGGGAGACGAAGAGGCCACAGTTACACAGGCACCACGGTCCGTGGCAGCCACCACGGTTCGACCGTGGTCTTGGCTGGAACCAAATTCTTCTGCTTTTCTCTTGCTCTACAGGCATATGGCTTAGGGTACCTCCGTGGTAGGTCAATAAGTACCCAAAATGGGATCAAATGCTAGGTTAAATGATCCAAAATCCTGCAAATATCATCAAACAGCCGTAACCAAGTATAAAACGAGAATAGGAGTATAAATTATAACTTAAAGCACACAATTCTCCTAAAAATACAACAAAATGGCCTTAAAATGATATTTACGTTAAGCACTTATCACTAGCATAATAAATGACATGAGGCTTCTTGTTAATACATTGTCCTAGAATAACCCAAACAGCATAATCGAAGACATCTCACATTAACTCAAATGGCTCCCCCCAGATGGGTGGATGAAGAATGGGAGCACAGGTCAAGGCTTCCTTAAGCTTAGTAAATGTCACAAGACAATCCTCAGAGATGTGAAATGGCACATCCTTGGCTAATAGGTTGGTCAAGGGCTTCGATATCTTACTAAAGTCCTTAATGAAATGATGGTAGAAGCCAGCATGTCCAATGAAATACCTCACCTCTTTCACATAAGTGGGAGGGGAAAGATTAACAATTAAATGAGTCCTAGCCTTATCTACCTCAGTTCCATCTCTATAGATAATGTGGCCTAAGACCATCTCCTTCTTAACCATAAAGTGACATTTCTCCCAGTTCAAAGTCAAGTTTTTCTCCCTACACCTTTGCAAAACTTTTCTCAAATTAGACAAACAATCATCAAAGGAAGACCCAAATACAAAAAAGTCATCCATGAAAATTTTCATGCATTACTCAATTAGATATGAGAAAATAGAATCATGCACCTCTAAAAGGTAGTAGGGGCATTACACTATCCAAAAGGCATTCTTCTAAAGGTATATGTCCTAAATGGATAGGTGAAAGTAGTCTTCTCCTAATTCTTAGGAGCATAAAGATCGAGGTATAGCCAGAATATTCATCTAAAAATTAATAGAAGAAATGTCCAGTCAACCTCTCTACAATTTGGTCAAGGAAGGAAGGAAAAAATAGTCTTTTGTAATGGCAGCATTCAATTTCCCATAGTCTAGACAAACATGCTGCCCAGATTGAACTCGAATAGGAACTAACTCGTTCTTATCATTCCTAATCATGGTAATACCAGTCTTCTTAGGAGCAACCTAAACATAGCTCACCCACTCACTATCTGAAATGAAAAAAATAACCCCATGGTCTAACCACTTCAGCATTTTCTTCCTAACTACTTCCTACAGGGTCAGGTTCAAACATTTTTGGCGGTCTCGGTAAGGCTTAGCATTGTCCTATAAATGGATTCTATGCTGCACAATGAAGGGAGTAATAGCCTTGATATGCCCTAAGGTCCAACCTATAGCTTCCTTGTTCTCTCTAAGTAAGCAAATCAATTTGTCCTCTTGGTCCCAATCTAGGTCAGAAGCAATAATAATGGGGAAGGATTCACCAGATCCAAGGAATGAACACTTAAGAGAGTTAGGAAGAGTTTCAATTCAAAAGCAGTAGAAGGGGAAACAGACTCAGTAGGGGATTTAGAAACAGTAGCAAGCACATAGTCAACAGTAAAGCCTAAGTCATCAAACTTAAACACATCATATTTAGGGCCATCATCCATAAGGAAATACTCATATTCAGTAGCAAACATATCATCAAGATCATCATCAAATACAGAATCTTCTACCCAATTAGGAGTAAAAAAACTCCATATCATCAAAACTAGAAGGTTGTCTTTGTATATTAAAGATGTTCAATTCTAAGATCATGTTGCCAAAAGACGGTCTCATTATGCCATTCCTGCAATCAATGAGGGCATTAGCAGTAGCCAAAAAAGGATGCCCTAAAATCATAGGGACTTGACTAGCAACATTAGACACCTTCTCAGTCTCAATCACAATAAAGTCCATAGCGTAAATGAATTCACGCACTCTAGTCACCACATCCTCAACTATACCCCTAGGCAACTGGGTCGACCTATCATCTAATTAAATGACTATCTTGGTAGGTTTCAAGTCACCTAACCCTAGCCTCTTATACTTAGTGAAGGGCATCAAATTGATACTGACCCCTAAATCAAGTAAAGCTCTGTGAATAAGCTGGTCACCTATAACTATAAAAGTAGTGGGGAAACCGAGGTTCTTATACTTCATTGGGATTTAGTGAGAAATAATCAAACTAGCTTCAGAGGCTAAAAAAGCCTTCTTAGGGACACTAGTGGCTCTCTTGGTTGTACGTAGATCTTTTAAAAACCTAGCATACAGAGGCATTTGTTGAGTAGTATCGAGTAAAGGAATGTTGATGTTGATTTTGACTTGAGAGAATGTCTCTTTCATCTTCTTAACATGAGCTTGATCTTTCTTCTTAAGCATATGGGGAAAAAGAGGTAAACATTTGTGGATTTTCTTAGCAAAAGGAGGAGAAGAAGAATCCTTAGGAGATGAATGATCCATTGAATCAGAAGAATCTTTCTCCCTAGGCTCCTCTTTGTCAGAAGGCAACTCAAAAGGTAGAGGATTATCAAAATCATTAGAGAAACCATCAGTAGCATCCTCTGACTTACTGAAGAAACCAGTTTCTTGAAAAGAGGAAGAAGGAGAAGAATTTTGGATGAAACTATGAGGATACTTGTAGGATTCACTCGAAGATCCTACTTGATTATCAATCTCTTAACCAGATCGAAGCGATATAATTGCATTCACTTTCCTCACAGGCTCACTAGGGTTTACACTAGAAGAAGAGGAGGCATGACCTATAGGGTTCACCTCAGGCTGACTCGAAAAAGTAACTGACTCCCTAGAAGATGATGCTAACTAGGAGAACTATTCAGCTATCATTCTCATCATTCTTTCCATATTAGCATTAATCATTCCCTCCACATTGTTATTAATTCTCCTCTTAATTTTATCAATGTTAGTATAACCAAGAGAAGGTTGAACTTGGGCTACAGGAGGTGGAGGATTAGGTGCATTGGGCACACCTAAAAAAGCCAATCTCCGAAAAGGATTGCAGGGATGGGAGATAGGCTGGGAATTGCTTCCAGGAAACAGTCCATGCTAGGAGTTAGGGGCGCAACATTTGATCCACTACTCCAAGAAAAGTTAGGATGATTTTTCCACCCTGGATTGTAGTAAGGGGATAAAGGGTTATTCTTAGGTCTCTAAAAGGCCATACTCGCTTGCTCTTACCCAGTTGGTAACAGTTGATAACTGATGAGCAAAATAAGGACATACACTCAATGAATGATCTGAGGCCTTATAGTGAGACTAGGATACCATAGAAGTCTATGATATCTAGGGAGTATAGGAAGGCAACCCCTTCAACATGTTCTTTAACACAACAATCTTAGACTCTAAGTGACTTGCGTTAGAGACAAAATACAACCTATCCCTAGCAAACCTAGAACTTAGACAATCATCCCTAGTAGTTTCCCACTGTATAGTCTTCTCAGCTAAGTCCTCTAAAAATTCCCAGGCAGCAGTCGCGCTCTTCGAAAGAAAGCCACCTTGACATATGGACTTTTAACATGGTTCTAGTTTGTTGGTTAAGTCCTTTGTAAACAATTCGGCACAAGTGTGCTCAGTCTAAACCATGATGAGGACACTGGGCCAATAAAGTTTTAAACCTATCAAAGCATTTCCAAAATGATTCCCTTTCTAGTTGTACAAATTGATTAATCTCATTCCTTAACTCAATAGTCTTGACGTTAGGAAAATATTTTCTTAAGAACAAGCTAAGAAAATCATTCCAAGAAGTAACTGAAGCAGCAGCCAAGCCATACATCCAACATTTAGCAGAATCTTTCAAAGCAAAATGAATCAATTTCATTCGCACAACATTAATAGGGATATTAGGAAAATGCATCATAGAACACACTTCTTCGAATTCCCTCAAAAACAAATAAGCATCCTCTAAACCCATGAATTTAAGAAGCATTTGATTATAGTAAGGTCTCAACTAGAAAGTCATATTTGGTCCTATGTTAGGTAAAGTAAAACAAGATGGCAAAGCGGTCATAGGAGGATAGAAAATATTGCTCAAAGATTTCTCTTGTGCCATTTCTTGCAATTCTAGTTCGTGCTCAAGTTCAAATTTGGGTTCCAGGTTAGAGTTAGGTTCACTCCTAACAAATCTTTTCAGGATCTCTAACCCAACCAGTCATGTAAATACCGTAACCCGCAAAAGGATATAGTTTTCATCTTTTTTTCTTTCTATTTTTTTTTCATATTTTGATTTTTCAGATTTTTTTCTTTTCTTTCACAAAGAAAAGCAAAAATAGAACGTAAACTAATCCTAGGTACAAAAACAAAAACAGAAACAAAAAAATCAAGATAAACAAAAAAAAAAACCGAAAATGAATTAAACCTAAACGAGCAAAATCTAAGAATAAAATTAAAACAGAAAATCAAACTCCCAAAATCAAAGCCCTATGCATAGAAAATTCAACATAGTCACAAGGAACATGAATATACATAGTCTTGTTCATTTTTTCTATCCCCAAATAGTGAAGAAAATTCTAAATAGAAAATTATATCTAAAAAACACAGAAAATTCCAGAATATCTTAAAAACCACAAAACAAATTCACCTAGACTCTAAAACTCATGGAAAACTCATAAAAATATCAAACTAGAAAAATCCACACCAGAACGACTCCAAATAATTCAGATAAAATTTGGAAATTCATGAAAAACCTGCACTGCTGGATCTGTTTTCTTTTTTTTCTTTTCTATTCCTACACAAATCCAAAATCAGTTAGTTATTTTTCTGCCAATAAAATGAACACTAAAAATCAAGATTAAATTGACCCTAAACGAGAAACAAAATCAAAAGGCTAATTCAAATCAAAAATTAAAAACACAGAAATCTAAACTAAAACTAATACTAATCTCAAATCAAACATACAAAAACGAAAACGGCTCAATGACTCAAATAACTAAATTATGACTAGACACAACCTAATTTTAGAAACTCATCCCCAATAACTGCACCAAAAACTTCTTGTAATTTTCGAAAGCGTACGGTTTATTGCCGTAGCAATTATGGGTATCTTCCTCAGGGATACATTATGAATGTAGGCTACTAAATTCCTTTATGCTAAAATTTAATGAACTAATGACTATTGACTAAGTCAACCTCGATGAATTACTAAATTAAAAGACTTCTCTGATGAATTACTAAATTACAAAAACTGAACTTGAACAATTATGAATCGAATTAAGCAAAGCAAAACAAGCAAGAAAAAAGGCAAAATCAACCTTTCACCTCCCAACTCCTTCAACCTCAACTCAAGCCAGTCAAAGTACCAGAATCAATTTCTGCACTATAAAATTGTGAGCCCAAATTACCAAAGCCTTAGATCGAAGAGGGCAGAAGTGGTTGTGCAGACACCAAAATAGAGAGGAAATAAGAACAAATTACTCTTGAATTGAATCTAGATTGAGCATACCCCAAACCAAATATGAGAAGCTTAATTTTGAATTCAACAAACTCAAATTTAATACATCAAATTGATGAAACTGAAGCCCAGATCTGAGAACCATATAAAACATGAGCAAAGAAAACAATGAAAAAAACTCTCAACACTAATTTATCTCTGCTACTATCCTATGCTCTATGCTGTATGCTGTATATCTCCTGCCTTCAAACCTTCATTTTAAGTCCTCCCTAACGCAGCCCCTCAGCCCTTCTTGAATAATGTCGTTATTCATCCATCAACACTCTTTGTAACTGCCTTCATAAAGGCTTCAATTTAATGCCCTATGATGATGGTGATGATAAAAGAGAGGAGGTAAAGAAAGAGGCATAGTTATGAGGAGAAAGCCAAACCTGTGAGAATTTCATGCGTCTGAGTTCTGGGCTATGAGCAACAAGAAGAAGAGAAGACACATGAGCTACACGCTTTGGAGAGTAAGTGAAACAAGGAAGCAGGTTGGGTTGGGAATTCTGGGAGGAGCTGGTAGCACTAGGCCACTGAATCAAAGGCTTGAAGCTATTCTTTAACTAGGTCAAGGAAGGAAGCAAACGAAAAAGGCATAGAGAGAGAGGGAGAGAGAGAGTGAGAAAGAGAGAGAATAGGATGAGGAAACTGGGATGGGGGCTAGGAAAGCGCAAAGCTGGGCCTCTAGCGAATGGGCCGTGGGTCGCCGGGCTTAAGATGATGGGTTTGCTTTTGCTTATTCTTGATCCAACACCATTTTTAACCACCATATTCGTTTTATTCACATCACCATAATATCTACCAAAAATAAATAAAAACATATTAAAAATCTAATTAATTAATTTATTATGAACAAATACTAGGTAACAAAAGGATATAAAATATCATAATTTTGGGTTAAACAAAAAGGGAGAGGGATTTGTGATTTACAAGGTGCCCCAAAAACCCCTATTTCTACTATTATTAGTCATGCCATACTTTACTAATTACACAATTTTTTTTTTTTTTGGGTCAAACCACACAACCGCCTAATTGCCTAAAGATTAACTCAACCTGCTTACCAAAGTTTGATTGTAATCTTGAATACTATAGTAATGATTTGTAACTTTCCAATTAGTATTTATTATTAGCTTACCCACTTAATTTTAGAAGCTGGCCCATAAAGGAAAAAGGAAACATATGATTTAGAGTGTAAACATTATTCATGAATCAAATCAACTTTTGTGCACACCTTATGACTTGCTAGCACTCCTTGGACTTCACATGTGATATGCTATGCAAGTAAAGCTTCTACGTGGGTTCGCCATTGAACATGAAGTCTAGGTAGGTGAATGGTGGGCATGTGATGTGCCTTCATGTGAGTTAGACCGACTGTCTACTATTGCAAGACATCAAGGAGCCAGGCGGATTAGGATTGAGCTAGTTTTCTACTGTTGTAGCATATCAATGAGCAAGTTAGGCAGAGCATATGTTTATTTGTCCATCATCTCTTCTATATACTATGTCACAGGAGTAAGTCTCAGCCCAAATTGCTAATTTTTGCACTCGACTCACATTTATTTGTCCATCACCTCTCCTATATACTCTGTCCATGATCATTTATTTTATCGAATTATTATTTCCAAAAAATGACAAAACCAAATGAAACCCAAAATAGCCTCGATTACAATCAAAAATCAAGTGATGAGGAGCATCTATTTAGTCACTTTTGGTGGCTGAGCAAATGTCCCCACACCTAGATTTTGCCCATTATTGAGTAAAAGAAAAGAAAAGAAAATCTACCTAAGACAACTAATTCAATTTTGTAGGATTCACTGTTGCATTTAACACTTGCAGCAATCCCCTTAAACCCTTGAATTTCCTATAGTGGGTAAGTGTGGTCTCATGAGGCTTTGTAAAAGACATACCCACAAAATTTTGAAAGAGAGAAAGGAAGAGAAAGAAAATAGAAAATCTTTTTGATTTTTTTAAAAATTTACTCAAATATACATAAAAGGAAAACCATATACACTTGACCAACAAATCATACATGCAATTGAATATCAGATTATATATGAGCACAACGTACATATCAAGACTCTTGGTCCCCACTTGTGACATCTACACACTAACTTTTCACCCACACAATCCATCAAAACAGTGAATCAATTCTAGCGCTTGGTGCGCAAGCATACCATCACCATAGGAGTTAGGCTAATCAGACCCCAAGTCAATTCCAGTTGGCTAACACAAACTACTTTACTGACTCACTAATTTGGGATGCAAGCTTCCCTAATAGTAGTAGTGCCTCAAAGATTAGCACCTAGTAATGCATGACTCAAAGGAATAC
Organism: Carnegiea gigantea; assembly: GCA_029747015.1. Classification (NCBI taxonomy): domain Eukaryota; kingdom Viridiplantae; phylum Streptophyta; class Magnoliopsida; order Caryophyllales; family Cactaceae; genus Carnegiea; species Carnegiea gigantea. Next base: position 156,599 of record JAKOGI010001470.1, read on the forward strand.
TTGTTATTCCCAACTCCTAAGACTCGTTTTCTTTTCTTTTCTTTTTTTCTTTTTTTTAATATTTTTGCATTTTTAAAATTTTGTTTCCCATTTAGAAATCGTGAAATAAAGGAAGCTCATAATGAATCTTGTGGTGATGACTTCGATTAAATGTTAGGCATTTAGAGAAAAGAGTGGGGCATTGCAAAAAGAACCTTCAAACTGGTGGACATGTCGGACTCTACATTGACAAGAGAAGATGAAGGTAAAAGTTTTATTGTACACATGGTGATGATTTTTTTCCAACGAAGCCAACAAAAAACTACTCTTATATGTTTTTTTTATGAATGTCATCAATATTAAAAATACTAAATCATACATTTTGTGTCAATACATGGTAGACTGCCCTCTTAACAAAGAAAAAGAAAGGAGAATGTGCACTTTTTGAAGGTCTAGTCATATTCTTAATGTTAAGACCAAAGAGTACAAAAGTTTATTTTTGGTAAAAATCAACTATATAAGGAATATAGTTATTATTTTCATTAAGGAATTGCAAAATATGCTAATATATGTCTTATGTGTTTACAACTATAGATATTCTATTTGGACGGTGTCATGTTCAATAAAGGAATTATTCCAAGATAGTTTTCAAAAATGCTTTGATGGATAAAAGGAACAAAGCAGGTAGGTAATAGGTGCTGAGGAGAAGGCAAGAGGATTTGGAAAGGGCAAAATAGCAGTTGCACATTGGGATTGAATCCACTATGATATCACTCACTAGGAACAAAAGTGCCGTATAAAAGACCACAGGAATAAATGAGCAATTATTATGATTGGAAAAGATCAATTATAATTAGGTACACTCATAATACACCTCTCTGTATCTACCTTGTATTTAAGTCATCTCGTCACCCTCATGAATCTATATTCCATCTCAACACTCAACTCCAACTTGGGGTCCTGGGTACCCAAGATGCACCCTAAAAATACCCAATCTCATACTCTCACTCAAGAGCCCACATTGGGTCAAGATAGTTCCACCTACACTATTGCAACAAGAATTCAGGATGATCTACTATATGCCCATCTCCTATGCATTGACATGAGACCTACTTTGACCTCTAAGTTATCTCTTAGTAATCCTCCATAATGATCATATTCCAAGTAGAATTCTAATAACAACCACTTTCCTAATAATTCTAGAATTTTAAGAAATAAAATTTTTCATTCACAACAAAATCTATCTAAGATAAAATAAAATATTCTCAAATATTCTACCTTGGGGCAAAATTCTAACAATGCCCTCGATGTTCCAAGATTGCAACATCAACATCCTCAAAAATCTTAACAAAAGAAATATGATAAAATGAAGACCAATATATCAGAGCTAGAGGTAATCACTGTCATAAACATATATATTCGCATCTTTCGATGTTTATCTTCAAGAAAACAGTACTCACTTATATGTAATAATGTTGAGACTTTAAACAAGAATATTCAAACTTTGTGGCATTTCAATGTACATTTTGTAAACCATAGATTTTGTGGACAATTAAGTTAGATATTGTGAAAAATAGATTTCAAATTTAGGGATAGTTAGATATGTGTTTTATGAACAATTAATTTATATCTTGAGAACAATTGATATGAGCTTTATGAACAATGGACATGGGCTTTCTGAATAATGCACTTACATTTTGTGCGTAATTAATATGGAAGGCATAAAAAAGACTATCTTTACATTTCACTTGATCTTACCATAGGATGGCATAGAAGGTATGGTCATACATATAAAGAATGCAAAGGCTTATGTTGAAGATTACATGAAATACATGACTAGAAAATATCGTATAAGTAAAGCAGTTAGAAAAATTCAAGAGCCAGCAGCAAAAATGTGCTTTCAATAATCTAATCTTGACTTTAACAAAAACACATTTGATATTGAATTTGACAAGGAAGATAAAGATGTTGATGTAATTCTATCATTCAGCCAAGATTATCAATTCTAGCGAATTCCTTTAATACAAAAGAATTCGGGCACATTTGACAAAGCAATTATGAGGAAGCCACAGGAAAAAGATGAAACAATGTCCGCCTCTTCATTTCTAAGATGGAGTCATAGTTTTGTAGTGTAGGACCTTCCAAAAGCTGAAAAGAAAGAAGATGACAAATCCACTAAGGATGATGTCGATCAAGTGGGAGGCACCTATGTCAAGTTATCAAAGTCAACCTGTGTCAGTCGGGAATATATAAGCCGATAAACAAGAAAGAAGAAATGTTTTGATATTGATAAAAATATAAAGAAAGAAGAAATGGGCCTAGCATAAAATGAACATACACAAACGATGCATCAAATGTTAAGAAATGGTCTGTGCAGAAACAGACCCTTTACATGCTAATGTCAAGAAACCTCTTGAGCAAAAGCCTGTGAAGGCTAACATCAAGAAATCTGCTAAGCAAAAGTTTATGAAGGATACTAGTAAGAGACCTACTCAAGGACAGCTAATAAAACTTGGTCAGAAATGTAGAACGTCAAAACCTACGCAAGCAAGAGATAAAACTACTAAATCTTATAAAGAACAAGATACAGATGCTCCAACAAGGGAACCTTGTGCTTGATTAAGAAACACCCCTTGTGAACAAAATAAGAACATAACCTTAGAGAAATACAAAAAACTTACATGAATGTTTTCATTCATCACAAGTCAATGGAATGACTAGCTTGACAATTGACTTGTCCAAATAAGAGAAGTTGATTTACAGTTATGTGTCTAGCTAATAAGAAGATCCAAACACTAAGAAAATTGAAAATGCCCTCGAAATCATATTTTTGTCATGTCTAAGAACAGTACATATCTCCTAGCAAAATGTTTCTTTTGAAGTTTTTACTATAGTAAAGACATGTTTGATGCTTTGGGATATCTTAGAAAGAGATGAATTTTCTATACTTTTAGTGGTTTGGATTGACTCAAATGTGCTAAAAATTTGAGATTTCATATTGCATAACTCAAACAAACAAAAAAAATCATCTTCCCTAAGCATATTCATTCTCATAGTTAAGGAAAACAGAAAGCCAAACTCCTATAAGACATTGATGATAAGTGAGCAACACTATCAAGTATCAATCTATTAACATACAACTTGAAATAAATTTATATGGCTTTGTAATACTCAAGAAAATTACTAAAGGATCACTAAGAGGAGAGATATATAAATTTCAGAAAGTTTATCGATGAAGAGATTGTAAGATGCAAATGAGTAAACATGAAAAAAGTCAGCATAAAAGTTTTCAACCAAAAACAAATCAAAAAAACACTTGTCTTAATCCTTAATTGTATTATCCATCTCAATGTTTAATATTTCTTCTTTATATTAATGTTACCTAAGTACTTGCATTAGTATGGTATAACAGGCACTTTCTTCTCATTATTCTCTCTCCTCATTGTACTTTCTCCTCATTTGCCCACAAGAGGTCATATGGCAATACTTCATGGGAAGTGATATGTGAATAACCTCCTAATTTCACAGAAATCACAACTGAATTTCCTCATCTTAATTATACTATTTCAATAATATTTTTAATAAAAAAATCTTATCTAAAACAAATATTTATAGCAAGAATCCTAGAATAAAATCAATAGTAAAAAAGCATGAACCAGCCAGAGAAATTGAGCCAATATGATAAAAAAATGCATTAGTGATCAAAGATAAACTCCACATATTGTCAACTTTATTACATGTGACATATGGAGGCATATTTTAAAGAAAGAGAACAATGGGATTGCATACTCAAAGAAAACAATGCAAGTAATGCATTATATTAGCAATTGAAAATATTATCATTATTATTGTTATTACTACTGCTACTACTACTATTTTCATTATTATAACGATAATTATGATTATTACTATTATTGTGGTTATTACTATTATTGTCGCTACCTATAATTAAACACTTTCATATATTAACTTCTGTGTGAAATAAAACTTCATGCGATGTGCGCATGCTACTGTCATGCCACAATAAGCAACAAGGACAACAAGGTAAGATATACATTAATTGAGAATGCACAAGACTTTGAACATTACCAAAGATTAAATGTCGATGTGCCCAGTTTCAATTAGCATACATCAAAACTGAGCGAACCATTTCAGCAATGGTAGTATAAGCACTAAGTTAATATTATCGAGCACCACAAGAAAAGTAAATATAGCGCATTAAATAAATGATGATATTAATAACATTAATAGCAAATAATTGTCCAGTAATTTTAACTACTAAAGATGCACTACTCTAATCTTAGCTTATAGAAAACCCTATCTTAATGTATATCTGTTGGGATTTCTCCCAAATTCCTTTGCAGATGTTGGAAACAATTAAATTATTTTCTTTTTGAAGATTGATGTTTTATAAAAATTATTTTATTTCCATATTTTGGGCTGAAGATCTTTCCCTTTTTGGAAAGATCGTGCTTAGTGGGCAAGACACATGTTTGCAGCTAAGGTTACTCCTAGACACTTTTTTAGGGAGCTTCTCTATAAATACCAGGTCATTCAACCCAATTTGGTGCAAGCATAGGCATTTTGTATGGCTGTTTAGGCCCCTTAGGGCCATTCATGGTGTGGCTAATTTTTGCATAAATTGCAAGTTATTCCATTGTGGTTGGAGGAGAGTTTATGAGAGTTTGTGTGTCCGAGTCGTTATCTCCCTTTGTTATCTCTCTTGGATTAAGATCATTCATTGTGCTCTCTCTTAATAAGTGGATTTGTTTGCTTGCCATTGTTTGTGATTTTTCCTATTTGAGTTTTTCACGTTAAAATCTTGTCTCCTATTTTTCGTTTGATCTTGTTTTATTTTTTTAATTTATTTGTCATTTTATATTTCACTTCCGCTATTAATTGCTTAAATATATCCCTAACAAGTGGTAGCATAGCTATTTCTACCTCACAAGTGTATTAGAGCTAGATTTAGATCCTGATTTCATCAAAGTTAGACTCAAATCCTAGTTTCACCGAAGTTAGATTTAAATCTAATTTTTTTGGAGCTGTGGTTATATGATACAGGGATTTAAAACGTGGATTCGGTCGCACTTGTGGTTATGGCCGCGATAACATAGGAGCATTGGAATACGCTTATTGCAGAACAGATCGCATCCATCACGGTGTAAGAAGGTTCACATAGTTGATTTTTTCATATGCATTTGTAATTTAGTACCACAATTCGTTAAATAATGTTATTTTCTTATTTTACCATATTATAATGGGCCTATTTTTACAATAGTTAAACAAAATAATATATGGAAGCTTTGATGTAAATTGTAAGGTTGTAGAATAGTGCAAATGGCACAACATTAAGATAGTTTATTTAAACCAAACTAAGGAGTGGAAAAAAGATAAAACATAGTAGTAGTCATGCTTTATTTTGTACAATTAAAGCGTAAAACTCCACAACTAAAATAAAAGTAATCAACGTTAGAATAAATGGTGAGGAGGCCCTTGATAGTTGTTTATAGCCTGTATCTATCCTTTGTTCGTGGAAGAAGCATGATGAAGTTACTTCCATCCAAGATTGATCCATTGAGCTTAAATCTCTGCCATGAATTGTAGGACGATAATAATATGGTCCCTGTAATTAACAGTCCCATGTTGAAAGCCTAAAAATTGTGATGATTTTAGGTACTTGGATTGGACTAACTAAAATGTAGTTCAATATCAGGATAAGACAGGTAAGATGGGTTAGATGATGCACCCCAATCTGCATCTACTTGATTATATCCATAATTGTATGGACCACCATCATAATCATCAAAACCACATAATCAATTACAATAACCAGGCCTTATAAAACTTCAAGACATTTGTAGTTCATCTACATACCTCCTCGTGGCTTAGTTTTCATAATTAGATAGTGCTTTGGTTGCTTTATCCTTGGCCTTTCTTAGGTAATGATAAATATGTGCAATTATCTCTTGTTCATACTATTAACCTCTTCTGCCATCATGATCAGATATGGTGGGATTAATGTCTCTTAAAGATGGTCTAGAGGATTGAGAAGTACCAATAGCATTGATGCCTCCACTACCTCTATCTCTAGATTCGCCTCCATATCCACTTCCGTTATGACTACTTGGAGGACTTAAGTCAACTCCACTATTATGGAGGCCTCTAGAGTCTTGATCTACACTATAATAAACTGGAAGAGAGACACCCAATTGTCGATCCTTATCATCCTCAATATTGATAGTATCATCCTCTTCTTAGCCATCCATATTCAACCATTGCAAGTCATCTCCTTCAAAGAATGATCACTCCTTTCCTGGAAGCTAAAGATTTATTGGATCGCTATTATAAAAGAAGTTATCCAAATCGATAGGAGTGAAAGAATCAGTGCGCTTGACTACTTCTTCCTACACTTCTTAGTTTCAACCTTTGATTGTAATAGAGGTAGATAATTAAATTGAGCTTTTTGTAAGTTAATCTATTTTGTGTGTTGATATGCACTTGACTAAACATGTTCTAATTTCTCTCACAATAAGATACAGAGATAGTTTGACTTAGGATTCGAACTGCAAGGCATTGGAGTTTAAGTGCACAACCGTCGTGAGTTATCCACCACTCAACTACATTACACAAATTACAAGAATAAGTTAAAAATTTCAAGTCCCTTGTATGCACCATAAATACAGGTGTTTTTGAGCATTTAACCACCTGGCATTGTGTTCTTCACTGCCCTTTGAGCTAAAGGTGTTCCAAAATTATCTTATCATTGACTACACAAGGAAAGCAGCATATCTATAGTCACATTAGTGACATGAATGTATCCCACACACCACATTAGAGTTGCTAATATGTATTAGCCTTAACCTTGCTTGCTTCATTGCTATTATTTGTTCTACATTTGGCTCCAACCTTATTATCGCTCTTTGTACTCCAGCCCTCACTTCCATGTTATTCCTTTGTTGATTTTCTCGATACATGTATTTAGTATTAAAATAATACCCTTAAGAAAAGGTCATCACATTAATGAATGTTATAAATAATCCACATGCAATGTAATAATTATAAACAAAAAATGAATAATTAAAAAAATAATCATAATTTAGTTTTGCCCACAGCATGCAGATCGAAGTGCAACTGAAAGTTTCATCTCTTGTTAATGATTTTCTAATACTTTTGATAGCATCTACAGTTGCCCTTGATGGCAACATTGGCTCGACCCATTGCCTTATATATATAGGCCATTGTAGGCTCATCATCTCCATTGACAAGTCTTAAAACCCTTACCAAAAGTTCATGAATTTTAAGAACAACATCTGCATTTTTCCAAAATTTCAAAGCTTCTGGAGTGGATAATAGAATAAGTTCACCCACTTCTTTGGAGTTTGCATTTTTTGCCTTTCTCCATCTAGAGTTCTATCACTCAGATGATTCCCACATATCCCTTAGAGAAGTTTTATGTTTAACAACACTCTGTAGATACACAAAGTTAGTGGCAACCTGTGTTATGCCAGCTCTAATGATATCTCGACCATTGGTGAACTTCTTCATATAATTCACAGCCCAATCATATTTGTATATGTAGTTGGAAATCGTCCTTGTTACCTCTATAACTTTACCTATGTTTGTCTTGCCAGCAAGGTCCTCCAAAATAAGATCCAAGCAATGGGCTGCACATGGCATCCTGTATAGGATGGGATACTCATCCATTAATCCTCTTTCAGTGGCCTTCATCATGGATGCATTATCCATCACTATTTGCATTACTTTCTCTAGACCACCTCTTCAACTACTTTTTTCATGAACTTGAAGTAGTAATTAGTGTCCTTGCATGTTACATGTGATGCATCAACTAATTTGTGATAAATAGTGATTCCATTTGAGTATATCACAAAATGATAATGTTATATCTAGTCATAATCAACCAAGCATCACACGTAAAGGTGACATCCCTTTCTTGCTACATGCTGAAAATCTTGATATCCATTGCTTTATCTTTTAATAGCACTCTAGTAGATATATTTCTATGAGCTCATAAGAACTCAGAGCTCTAACATCCCAACCAACTTCATGAATGGTGTTAAAGAGTGGATTGGTATATATTGAATCAACAACCACGAATGGTTGGTTCTTATCAGTTGCCTAACTTCCAAAGGCCTATATTAACTTCTTTCTGTGATTTCCATCTAACTAGCATTCACTTTTGCTTGTTTGGTTCTAGTTTGATCTTTTTCAAAATCAATTTCCGTGGATTTGATTCTCTCCACAATGGTTGGCAGAGGTATAAATGCCATAACCCCTTTTCCTCTAGAACTACCTTCCCGCACTGTAGCAGATCAATGCATTGGGGCCTGATTACTTCCTTCTCTATCATAAAACCTGTCACCAGTTGTGCTAAACACTTGTTGATCATGATGGAGTTCGTGTTGTTGTATACTTTGGTATCTACCAAATGCTAGCTGATCATCATCGCCGTTATCGTCATCATCAATATCAATTCGGTTAATTGATCTTGCCAGTTCTTCTTCCAAGTCTCTAGTCCTTCTAACCTTGTCTTTCTTTTTCTCCTTGAATTCTTGCAGTAACTTACTCGTGTCTCTTTTAACCTTGGCAGATATTTCATGACAAGGTACGAAATCACACGTCTTGTGCGCTAAGTGTTGCTTTAGGTGTGTGATACTGCCTTTTATTATCTTACGACAAAATTTGCCCTGGACTTGCTTTTTGTTACCATCATCCATAGCACCAAAATGTCACCCCACGTCTTCAGTTGCCTGACTACTATGTCCCAACATTTTTAATGGACCTATATAAAAATAATGATTGATCTAAGAAGATATGTGATTTGAACTACAATGATTTAGTAGAAATTTATGAGGTTGGAGTTTTATTATTTATTTATAACATGAAGATACCATGATCACAAATAACATAAAAATAACGTAATTAACATAAAATATGATAACAATAACATATTTAACATAAATAACATAAAATTAAAATAAATATAACTTAAAAATAACATAATTAACTAAAAATATGATAACAATAACATATTTAAATAAATAACATCAAATAACATAAAAATAACATAATTAACATAAAGATATCATGATGATAAATAACACAAAAATAACATGATTAACATAAAATATGATAGCAATAACATATTTAATATAAATAACATAAAATTCCCAAAAATATAACTTAAAAAGAACATAATTAACATAAAATAACATAAAAATAATATAATTAACATAAATATAACATGATCATAAACAACATAAAAATAACATAATTAACATAAAATATGATAACAATAACATATTTGACATAAATAACATAAAATCAACATAAATATAAATTAAAAATAAGATAATTAATATAAATAACATAAAATTAACATAATTAACATAAAATGACATAAAAGACGATAAAAATAACATAATTGACATCAGCATAATATAAAAATGACATAATTAACATAAAATATGGTAACAATAATATATTTAACATAAAATTACCATAAATATAACTTAACAAAAACATAATTAATATAAATAACATAAAACATAATTAAGATAAATAAAAAAGACATGATTAATATAAACATAATTAATATAGATATAACTTAACAAGTTAAGATTCTTCCAAAATTTTACAACCTGCCACTTCCTGTTTTTGACAAAAACAAATAATTAATTCAAAACAAATTATGTAAAACTACCTTATACTTCAAAATCTTTGGTGGACTTAAGTGAATGAAGTCCATTTTAAACTTAAAATCCTAAATCCCTAATCAAGTCCTTCACCTCCTCCACTTCGACTCCTTCATCTAACCCCAATTCGGGCACTCACTTCTTCATCCACTCTTCTCCCACTTCGGCAATCTCTACCTTGACCCCGAGGTCCTCGATTTTCCTCCTTTGCTTAAGCGCCCTCCCTGCCCTAGCTCTAAGCTTGAGTCTCGAGTCCCAACTGCCTCCATTGCTATGGCGGCACAAAAAAACAGCTGCCCCCCTCCCTCAAAATCGGCCCGCCGCCAAGTGCCACTCATCGATGCTGCCTTCTCCCTCAAAATCGAACCAATTTTCTACAAATCCTGTACCTAAATGCCCGAATCATGCCTTGAAAATTATTGGTTGCTGTAAAAAATGAAAAATAGGATTAATGAGGTATGTGTTTCTACCATGATTGATGATTCATACCATTAATTTTTTAAACAATTTACGAGATCTGCTTTCTCCCTCTATTTTTCTTCCCAAATGTGTTACACTTTTACCAGACATATATTGAATTTATGATGGTTGTTTGGTGTAGTGCTCTATTATTTTTACCACTCATGCTGGTCTTTCTTGTGAATTTATCGTAAGAATATTTCTAGACTACAAATATATTTTCTAGATTTTCTGGTGCTTCGTGGTGATAAATCTGACTCAAGTGTGTTTTTGGCCGATTTTTGGTGCCTTTTCTTTACACGCACCAGACCGGAATCTTACGTCATGTCAAATATCAAAGCTATATTTGTTTTTTTGAATTTTAGCCCGAGTCATTCATCTGCTTCACGTTATTTCACGGTCATTGCAGTTGTTCCTCTATGAAATGAGGTTCACTCCAATTTCTCGATCTTTTTCGATTTGTTACAGTGAAATTTCGATTCAACAAGGCCGTTCTAGGAAGGAACGGCCGAGTTCTAAATCCCTGATATAATATCTATTGTCAGAAAATTCGGCAGTGACAAGTTTGATGGTTAGATCAGCTTCAATTTATGGAGAGTTCATATTGCATCCATTTTTTCACTGAGTGGTTAAATTCCTTAGGATTCATGGTGCATCTTCTTGGAATTTGGTCCAAGGTGGAGTTTGTTGGGATTGGTCCCAAATTCCTTTGCTGATTTTGGAAACAATTGAGTCATTTTTTTTTGAAGACTGTTACTTTACACGCAAGGCTCACATTTGTGTGGTTAGAGATCTCCTATTTTAGGAAAATTATTTTATTTTCATATTTTTGGTTGAAAATCTTTCCCTTTTTGGAAAGATGGAGCTTAATGGGCAAGGCGCATGTGTCGCTAGGGTTACTCTTTGGTACTTTGTGAGTCTTCTCTATATATACTAGGTTATTCAACCTAGTTTGCGGTGAGCGCAGGTGTTTTGTGTTATCAATTAGGCCATTTAAGGGCATTCATGGCATGGCCATTTTATGCATAAATTTGAGAGCTATTCCATTGTGTGTGAGAAGAGAGTTTTGTGAAAGTTTATGTGTGTTTTGTTATCTGTCTTTGGTTAATCTTTTGGACTGAGATCGTTCCTTGTACTTTCTCTCAATTAGTGGATCTATTTTGCTGGTCGTCACCCGTGGTTTTTTCCATTTGGGTTTTGAGCGTTGAAATCTTGTCTCCTATTTTTTGTTATTTACTTTTTGAACCATTGAGGTATCATGCGTGAATTTTTTGAAATCACTACTTTGAGATTAAATTTTCTGAACCATTGAACTGGTGGTGTAGTGAAATTTTGGATGACAAGCCACTTTTAGGTCGTCACATAGTACCTAAAACTTTTCATATTTGCATATTTAACCCCAATTCTTAAAAAATTTACTTTTGAAAATTTTAATTTTGTACATGTGATATTCTTCTTATAAATACTACTCAAAACCCTCTTTATATTGCCACATGACCAAAAATAAATAAGATAACTAAGATAATTAATCGTTAATTAAGCTAATTAACTGTTTAATGCTTGAACCATCATCTACTTGTTCTGCTCCTAATTATTCACAAATTGTGCACTCACCAGAAGCAACCGCTTCAATAGCATCGCAGTTAAACTATATCACTGAAATAGTTTTGGAATGGAAAGCGAATTTGTAAAAATTAAGACTGAAGTTAAGGAGATTAAAAAAAAATAGTTGTCAGTAATCCATCTTTCTTTAATTAATGAAATTAGACATAGTGGAAAGCCTGCTTTAAGTATTAGTATTCCATTTCAGCATAATGTCCTTTCCAAAACCTAAAGAACAAAAATCCATTTCTTTTGCAAGACACAAAACTTGAAAAAGAAGCAGGAGAAAAATCAATCGAAAAATCATCTAAAAAATCAGAAAAGGAAGAAGAAGATGGCATATAAGCAGTACAATCTAGAGGCGATACAAAATATGCTTGATAAAGAACAAAACCCATAAGAATTAAACAAAATCATAAGTGAAATAGTAGACAAACAAGAATTGTTATCTGCTGATAATGAAGAAACTAATAATGTCCAAGTAGAAGAAGAAGTATATCAACAAATGAACCTCATTAAACTAGAGGACCTTAATGTTGCTACTTAAGAAGAAATTAGAAAAAAATTGGATAAAAATTAGGGGAAAATGGAAGCTGGCGGTGAAAACAACGAGATTGGAGAAGAACTCAATATAGACGAAATCAAGTCCAAACTAGTTAATAATGTTATCCCTAAACCTAAAGAAGTTGGTGAATCTTCTACAAGAAATACTTATTTTATGAGGCCTAGGTATATTCTCGTAGGGTGTACAACCAACTTTTCCTTTCCGTTCATGCTAAGGAAAGCCACATACCTGAAGAAAGATCTTAAACATTGATGGAGCTCGTAATAAAGAAGACATATTTTGAGTATTGGAAAAGAGTATGAATAGTGTTCTAAACTTGAATACTCCATGGACTGTAGGAAATTTCATAAACTGTATCGAATATAGTTTTTTCGACACTATAGTTAACTAGTATGACTCATTAGATGGCGAAGGTAAAAATGTATTAAGAATGATGAAAGCACCTACTGTAATGTTCAAAAAATTATGTAATGAAATCGAAACGGAATTTATCGGAGCCAAACTTGATTTCGAAGAGATAGCTAGGGAATGGAAAAGAAAGACTAATAACATAGAGCTATGGGATATGAGATATCTGGAGAATTATATTGCTGAATTCAATCAATATTATTAACAAACTGGATATAATCAAACCAAATTGGTATCATTTATGACCAATTGCCAATTCTATAATCAATGAAAAATACATGGCATGACTTGAAAAAGCAGAAGTCATTGATACCCTGGGTACAAAAATCTCTTATTTAAGAAAATGGGTCAATGGTCAATATCTTGATCTCCGAAAACAAAAAAAAATGAAGAAATAATTTCTAGCTTGTTGGGATAATCCTTACTAATAGGGAAATGAACCTGAGAAGAGAAGAAAAGAAAATTTTATAAGAAAAAAAGCTTTAACAAGCAAAGTAGAGAAATATATAAAAGCAAGTATTATAACAAACTAAGCCCTAAAGTTTGTTTTTAGAAACGCTGCTTATTGTCCTACCGGGAAAAATAACTATAAGTGTTGGGTACGTGGATAAGTAGGTCATTATGCAAATGAATGTAAAAATAGGAAGAACAAGAAGTTTGTAGAAACTTTGGGTAGTCCAGAATATTTTAAGCTTAGCGAGGAAGAAGCACTAGACCTAGCCGTGAAAAATAACAGGGAATTGTTGAAATTGTATTGGAGGATGAACATAAAGAAAGTGGTTATGAAAAAACTAGTCACATAATGGAAAGTAGTTCAATTAGTCTTGGTAATCTTCAAGGAGAGGAACTTATTGTAGATAATGAGAATGAAGAAGTCAACGGAGATTGGGTCATTCCTACAATTCAGAAAGATATGATCTATGAAAAAATCCATCTTTCAATTATAGAGTACGTACGTATGTGAAATGATGGAAGAGGATTTAGAGATAAAAGACTGTGATTATAATGTAGGAGAAGTTAGTCTCATTAATTACAAAAACATTCTTAAGTACAACAAAAATATAAAATACAGATATATCCATGTTAAAAGTGTCCAAGTCCAAATCACACCATTACAATATTATTGCAAAGATATTGATCTATATGATTTGCTATGTGATATCAGGCATACCAAATTTAATAATCAAATTATCACAGGACTAAGACCTATTTGTATAATGATTTAGTAGGATTTAATTGTTAATCTGCATATTATGTGAGCCTAAAAGATGAGTTCGCCAAAAACTTCCTATCCCTAAAAATAAAAATAGTTGGGATGGGCATGAAGAGAGAAGGTTACTCATTAAGGATAATTTTGAAAATAATCTACAAGTTAGATAATACCATAGATCTAAAAACTAAGACAGCAATGATAGAGGTACAAAAATTTGAAAGTCCTACTCCTATGTAAAAATTCAAAGAATAAAATCAAATCCGCAGGAGATAAAAATTGGCAAGTCATGGTTCTCTAGCTTTACCAATCCCGTAAAAATCAATAAGAAGAATGTCATAACAATCGATGAGAATGGTAAAATTAACATTAAACCCTAATTGCTAAGAAGCATGAGTGCAAGATTAAACTTTGGAGAAGAATCTTCAATAGCTAAAGAAGAACTTAAAGAAGATGATACAATTAGTATGACCAGTAAAAAGAGTAGAATGAGTTTTGAACCCACAAGACATATTGTAGATCAGAGTATGAGTTTAGATAGACAAGTCATTGGGCACAATACAAGGACTATCAGTGAATCAATCTATGAGGATGAATTAGAAAAAAATATGACCATGGAGATATGTTATGAAACCACTAATACTAATCCTAATAGCATTTATATCCCAATAAATATATGCTTAGAGAGATATAATAGGTATCAATTGTGTGTTTATATTTTAGTGGTTGTTTAGTCTGTTTTGAAAAAAGATCTCTATTTTCAAAATTCACGTGGAAAAAAGCAAAGAATCGTTTACAAATAAGAATAGTCGATAATCGTTTCCGCAAGTGCATGGGCATTGTAATGCAGATCACGAAGACTTGATTGAATTACCAAGTATCCCTTTACAAGTTTGCTAGCGAATTCAAGATTTAGTTTTAGTTTTGAATATAAGAATTTTAAACTATAATAACTGAATTCAATTCCTCAAACATCTAGGGGAAACATCACCCAACAATGTGTTGACCTACTAGTCTAACAAGCACTTTTCACCATGTCGGTTGCTTTCAATGGTTGTTAATATTAGAGAATTCATAACTCCTCTTTCAAAATCAAAGTCTATATCATATACTCGAGTATTCGTACTCCCATATAACACTTAAGCAATTATATATTAAAATATAAAATATATGACAAATACACCCCAAAAAAAATATATATAATAGATATGGGAGCACGCACTCCCGGGTTTACATAATAATTTGCCTTTCAAAATGAAGTGAATTAACTTGATCAAATCAATTACTAATTCTCATTAGGTCCTAATCTAATCACGTAATATAATTATCTCAAGACCACTTAATTCACAATACTTTCTCAAGTGATTATTAAACTAAGTCCAGTCCAAGTTCTCCAATGCCGATCTTCGCCATTCAGTACATCAATCTAGCATTTAACATACATGAAAGAAGTTTGCCAAAAATCTCACAATGGCAATCAAGATTTGAGGACTAGATTGAAACAACAAAGAAAGGATTTAAAGTGCACAAAGATCAAACTAGCAAAATCAACAACATCAGTTCGGCTTTGTAATCCCTAAATGAAGAAATCTACTCACTCATTATTGAAATTAACAAAGGACATCTCTAAATTCTTAATCCAAACTAAAGATAAGTTAAATGAAAAGAGAAGAAAAGACAAGCTTATTCACGTGGCTCGGTTGACAATCTTTCCATCCACCTCCAAAGCCTTTGGATGGCTGCTTGATCTTTGCCCCTTTCTTCTTCAACTCTCTTCTAATGGAGATTTTTGGATGGAAGATGATGATAGAAGATGGAATGGGATGCCAAGGAAGCAGTCAAAACCTGCATTTATTGTGAAAATGAAGGTTGCAAACGTCCCTAAACACCTGGAGCCGCAAAGAAATCAAGCTAACTTGGGGAAGAGGGACCACCATTACCTGACCGTGGGGCCCACCATAGACTATAGCCCCACCACAGTCAAATCATTGTGGCTACTGCTCCGATTGCCCGCTCTTTCTTCCTCTAGCTGCTTCTCTTGTATCCTTCTAGACCATGGTTCTGGCCACGGTTTGTCCATGTTAGATGTCTTTGGGCCTCTTTTGCTATCTTCTTTGATCCACAAGGTCTCAAAATTTTCATTCTACTAACATGGTTTGGGTTCACAATAAAGTTATAAATATCGTATTGGACCCTGTACCAGTTTTCAATTGAAACGGTACACCTTGGATCGGTACAACATTTCTCATACCGGGCCCGTACCGGACCTTAAAAAGTCAAAATTTTTAAAAATATAACAAGAAATCTCATATATATTTTGAACTAATCTGGAATATTATGCTGAAATTAATCCAAGAAATCATACATATGACTAATAAAACATAATCAACTAGTAGCAAATAATGTAATACAATATTACAAATGTGAGTCACACAAAGTCTACTACATCAAACATAATGTTCAAGCATTTTCATCATCCGAAAGAGTAAGAACTTGTTGCCAATGCCCCTAATTTATGAGGACCTCAAGATCATCTTCTTCATCGGAGGCAACTTCGCCATCATCTTGAATTCTAATATTGCCAATTTTTCAAGGGGGAAGTCAAGGTATTCCTAATCCTTTCAAAGTCATCTTTTTCAAGAAGTAATGGTTATTCTGATATCCAATCTTCTATGAGTTCTACATGCTCAATATTTATAGGATCTAATGCTTACTTTACTTTTAGATGTTCCGACAAAATGCACAAATACATTAATTAATTGTTACATCACATAAATGAAGATATTAAGAAAGAAGAAACACAAAAATAGCTTGAAATAAGATTTACCTTTCTCTAAGCTTAAGATTGTAGTGCACATACACTAGATCATTCAACCTATGATGCTCCAATCTATTTCTCTTCTTAGAATGGATAAATTCAAAGGTTCTCCAATTTCTTTAACATCCCATTGGACTTGTGCATTGACTTAGAATTCGCACCACAAACTTTTACAAATCGGGACAATCATTGCCAAATTGTTTCCACCATACAACTATAAAACATAAACTGCTCATAAATAATTAACATTACAAATTTTAGAAATTCATAATACATTACACTAAATACTTAACTGTTACCTGGATTAAGTCTCTCATGTTGGTGAATAGCTGAAGTCAATCCAAACTCACTATTGAATTCTTATATGACTCAAGTTGCTCACTAATCTTCTCTTAAACATCAAAGTTAGGAATCAGTCTTGTAACAACGGTCATGAAGCCCCTAGTCGCTTCTCTTTGCTTAGTAAATGAAAAAAAAAAGGGAAAATACCAGGATCAAGCATACACCCTGCAGCGTGTAGGGGACTATGAAGTTGGTTGGACCATCTTTGCTCAATGACCTGAGTATATGGAAAAAATTAAGATAACCTATACTTAAACCTTATTTTTATGGTCTCCTTTGCATTTTACATGGCTTCATACAAATATCCCATTGTAGGTTTCTCATCACCATCCACAAGATGAAGAACCTTAACCAATCGTTCAATAACTTTGGCAATGTGCTAACAATTAGACCAAAATTCTCTATCTGCCAAGACAATAGATTGCACCATCTTTCCTACACTAGTTCTTGCATAACAAGCATCAACCTATTTGTCACAAGTAAACATTTTCCTAATTTCTTGAACATCAACAAGCATTGAAGGCTAAGAAAGTGAGTAGCAAATCTCGTAACTCTAGGATGACATAGATCTCTACCATTGGTAAACTCCCTCCTCATCAATGCAAGAACCCATCCATGATTGTAAATGAACTGGGATTTTTCTAGCTTTTTGTATGGTGACATCAATGGTAGGAAAAAGTTCCGGTTTAGAGAAAGACTCTAACATAAGATTAATGCAATGAGCAGCACAAGGAGGCTAAAAGAAGGTATTATACTTTGCCATGAGCTTTTTTCCAGCTGTTTTATAAGCTGCATCATTATTCGTTATGAATTGAACAACATTTGAGGCCCTACAGCCTTGACAACTTCACCAAACATTTCAAACAAAGTATTGGCATCCTTTCTAAGCTTAAAAGTATCAATGGACTTTAGGAACATAGTCCCTATGGGGCAATGAATGAGAAATTTGACTATAGGTTGTTTTTTATTAGTCTAACCATCAGACATTATAGAACAACCATAAGTGGCCTAATAAATTTAATGTTAATAACATAATACTCAACTTCTAGCACAAAAGCCTTCAAAACCCCACCTGCCCTTTAACTGATAAAAGGTAGTACCTTTATATCCAGACCTATAGTAGTTACAGCATCCCACTTTGCTTAGTAATATTTTGAATTTTCCGCATTAAAAGATATGCTAGCATCATACCACCACCTAGCACCGCATAAATAGGCTTGATATATTCTTTCTTTAGTTACTAGTGCACTCTTAATTGAAGGTCCAGACCCCGATCTTTCCCTTGGATGCAAAAAATTCTCCACTTATCTTTTCTTTGAACTTTCATTGGATTGAGACACTTTATCTTTATTTTTACTTCTAGAGGTCTCTACATTAGGATTTGAAGAATGTGGACTTTCTGTTCCAACTTCTTTCTATTATTCCTCTATAGCTAATTGCCATAAGGACTCCCAATTCCATAATTTATAGTTATCTTCCTCACTCGATTGCTTTTCCACTTTGTTAAAAGTTGTTTCATTTGCCATTTGACTTCTTCGACAACACGTTTAAAAGCAGTCAAATTCTCTTTAACACAAGCTAAGTGTTCTTTTACTCTGGTAGTTCCACCCCCCAGCTAAATTTTTCTGACAGTATATACAAATTATATTGTTCCTCTTCCCTAGAATTACTTGGCCATGAGCCCAAGCAGGATCAATAGATTTAGATGTTGGTGTGGATCCCGATGCCGATCCTATAGACTCTTCTATGATAACTAATCAAATTTACCAAACATAATAAAAAAATTATGCATCACAAAACTGATGACACATAGCAGTAAAAAAAAAAATCATAACTCATGATCACAACTTAGCCAAATTCCTAACAAGTGGAGAGAAAGCAACAGAAAATCAAAAAAGATAAATCCAATCCCAAAGCCCTTACATTCGAATTTCTCAGAGAGGCCAACTAAAAACAATCAAATTCAAGCAAAGCAAGTAATAAAATTGACGGTGCTTGAGAGTTTTGATAGTTAGGAGTTGAAACTTGCTAACAAAGATGGGATAGGAATACAACCAGAAAGTATCTTGAAGCACAGAAGAAGAAGAAGAAGAAGAAGAAGACCTACTCTGTCACTGCTTAACCACCACTACTACTGGTTATTGTTGTTGCTACTGCTAGTTGTTGTAGTTGAAGGCTTGTTGTCGACTGCTGGAGACAATAGGAGGGAGCAGAGAAGGAAAAAAGACAGGTGAACTGAGAACTAGGATTTTAGAAAGTCTCAGTGTGGTGTTGCCTGCATTCTTACAATCGAGATCATCTGACTTCAGAGATGAGATTTTTTGGGTTTAAAAGTATAGATTTTGGAATCAGTTTTTGAGTTTTATTTACTATTATTTTGGATTTTTTAGCCTAGGACTCAGGAGCCCAAATTAAATTATGTCATGGCTAAACCCAAGTTAACTTCAAAAACCCACCCTAACCTAGACGTTGGACACAAGGCTAGCAAGACCAAAGCAAAGTACCGGTTATACCAGCCAGTAATAGGGTCTCGGCCTGGTACACATGAGGCAGACCAATAAAACCAGAGATCTTGGCGGTACAAAATAGACATATGACTTGTATTGGATTTCTGGCGCAATGAGGCATACCTGGCTGTACTAGCCGAAATGGTACGAGATATATTACTTTGGTTCACAAGATCAAAATCTGCAAACACTTTTCAAACAAGGAAAACCAAGCACAACAAAGGAAATAGGGGCATAAATCATATAATCAAGCACAGTAATCTCCTAACATGACTCCCAAACACTTATGAAATCCTATTCAAATATAACGTTCATCGCTCCCCCATGATTAAACCTTTGCTTGTCCCCAAGAAAAGCTAAACTTAAGACAAACTGATAGGGGGAGATGCATCAAGGATTCATAGCACAACAACCTCCTCAGGCTAGCCAACTTATAGCATATTACAATCAAGACTGATAATTAATGGAAATCCCAAATAGTGCAAAAGACATTTTAAAATCAGGAGAAGGTGAATGCTTTCGAAAAAGTATGAGACCACAAGCCAGATATCAAATTGGATCACCCCCAAAGAATCACAAAGCACATTATACAACCACATGAAATTAAGTAGAGCCTATTGGACCGGTAGAACCTTACTTGTGAAAAATGTGAATCACTCTCACTTATGTGTTTGAAATATAGCAAGGTTCACCCAAGACTCATTCCAAAGATACAATCTACTATAAGCTTGCCCAAGACTCTTAAATTCTCCACCATTAAAACTGTAATGTCGATATAACAATCAAGATGACTTTACATAGGTTGTAGTGTGGCCTAGAAGGGTTAAGGAAAATGAGTGGACTAATACATTTGGGCAACGTAGAGCTATATAGGCAAATTACTGGGGAGCAACTAAGAGGCACCAAGAAACCATAAAGTTAACGAACTCTCCAAACCCCAATAATACAATAAACAATGTAGGAAATGGGTTAACAAAGAAAGGAACTCAAGCTACTTACATGCCCAATGCCAATCACTTAGCTTTTTTTTTTTTTTTGGGTCTTTGCTTTCTTTTCCTTCTTTTTTTAATGAAATGAAATAAAAATTACAATTATTGAAAGGCATAGGGTCATGAATTGTCAACCTACAACCTAATACATGTATACATAACCCAAACAAGAGGGAAATAAAACTAAATGTTCAATATCATCAATCCCTCAATAAACCAATAGACCAAAGCCACCTTAAACTCAATTATTCCCCCAAACCCCCTACTATGTAGATAAAGTGGAACTCCATAGACTTAGCACAAAGGTAGGAATATGTGTTTGGCTAAGGGTTAACAGCAAGTGACTACAACATGAAAAGGTTCATAGCTCCAAGGGGCTGGCAAAGGGGATAAACATGTAACACAAGAGTAGGCTATTTGGCTATGTGGCTAAAATAACTAGAGAAATAATGTGGTTTTGAACAAGAAGCTAGGCAAGTTCTAGAGATGCAGCATAAAAGAGCCACACACATGAAAGAACATGAGACTAAATATGATGAATTAGCCCAAATAAGGCTCAAAGTCTCATGGGATATCTACCAAAGTCTCATCTAGCTTATAAAATGACTTTCATGTACAAACTTTAGTGCTAAGGACTCCAAGGGGTAACAAAGTTCTTAATCAAGACAAGGGTCAAAGCAAGATACATTCACAAAACCTTTAAAAATTATCACACCAAAGGGGCCATTCATCAAAAGTCACTCAAGCTCATGTAAACTATTTTGCCTAGAGAATCATCATTGGAGGTTTTCTTTCTTTTTTTAGTTTTTTCATTTTATTTTTTTTCAAATGCAACATAAATCCTAAATGAAAACCTAAACATGACTTAAATGCAATGCTAATGCAATGTTAACAACACATGCCTAAACTAAGATGCAACTCATGCAAAAATATCCCTCCCCTCTGCTTAAACAATACATTGCCCTCAATGTAAACATATAAGGCATGAAAAGACTAAGGGGAATAAAATCATGCAAAAAAAACACACCAAAGAGACTACAAACTAAACAAAGAAAAACAAAGAATCATAGAGAAAAGAAAAAGAACCTTGGGTTGCCTCTTAAGTAGCATTTCTTTTAGGTCTCTAGCTAGACCGTACACCAATCATCCCATTGAAATGGAAATAACCGATGAGGAAGGGGATGTCACAGCTCTTGTTCCACCCTTATCAAGAACCTCAAAGTCAAAATCTTGCAAAAGAAGGGACCACCTCAAGTAGATAGGATGGAGGTCTTTCTTAAGCATCAAATAACGCCAAACAGTGTGGTCTGCATATAAAATTATCTTATCGTGGACACCGTCAGATGGGTCATTACCAGACTTGACCCCTAAATCAAAGTCATACTTAACTCCACCCAAAGGGGGCAAATACATCAACACTCATGCAAACCTGTAGTAATTACTCAAATAACCCTTATTAAAAGCATAGGGCTTGTCTTTGGCTACATTAGGTGGCAAATTGGAAACCAAATCCACCTTGGCATGATCAAGTCTAAGACCTCAGTAGTCACATAGACAAGAAAATAAGGATCATTAAGGAATAAATCATCAGACTTCACAACCTCATTAGAAATAGCCACATCACATCCACAATAAGCAGATGAAGAGGAAGAAGAATCCTGAAATAAACCAAATTCAACAATGATGCTCCTCCACATCAAGTGTTAATCGTCCCTCTTTAACATCTTTTACATCCCATAGTGGCCAAGAATGATTTGGGTGCAGGCATCTTCAGCTATGTCAAGAATTAAAAAGTCAATAGTCACAAAAAAAATCACCCACCTTGATAGGAACATCCCCCAAAATATCCAAAGGATACTTCACATAGTGGTCAGCTAATTGAAGTGAAATAGTGATCGACCTCAACTCTTCTAGGTCAAGTCTCTTGAAAATGGTATAGGGTATCAAACTCACACTTAAACTAAGGACACACAAAGCCCTATCAATGCTCACATTTCCAATCAAGCAAGGAATAGAGAAGCTATAGGAGTCTCTAAGCTTTATAGGAAGCTTGTTTAGAACACCAAAACTACACTTCTCACCTAAAGTTACAGTCTCATGCTCATAAATTTTCCTCTTTTTGGAGAGAATTTCTTCCAAAAATTGGGCATACAAAGGCATTTGAGCAAAGCATCAATGAAAGGAACATTCACATACAACTTCTTAAGCACATTAGGAAACTTCCCATATTGAGCATCAAGTTTGCCCTTCGTAAATCTTTCTGGGAAATGAAAAGGTGGCATCTAAGGCTTTAGGGAAAGGGGCTTAGGCTCCTTAGATGTATCACTCTCATTCTTCTCTTAGGGTTCATCCTCACTAAGTAAAGCTTTATCACTCTCATCATGGTTTTTGTCACCATCCTCCTTAACTCTAGCACCCTTAGGACCCTCTAATTGTTTGCCACTTCTTAAGATAATGCAATTGCAATGCTCTCTAAGGTTAGGCTCGAGTTTACGAGGTAATCTACCTAGAGGTGCTGAAGAAGAGCTAGCTTGTCGGGTAATTTAGGTTTCCAACATTATCTTATGAGTGGTAAACAGATCAACCTTTGAAGCTAACTATTTAATGTACTCATCTTGTTGCTATTATGCCAATAGCATACTCTCCATCATGGCCTTTAAGTTGGAATATGATGGAGCTTGTGGAAGGAAGTTAGTCTTTGAGAATCGGGAGGCGAAGGCCTAGCATTAGCTTAGGGAAAAGGGAGAGGATCACTCCTATAAAACAAGTTGGAATGGTTCTTCCAGCCAGGATTGAAGGTGGTAGAATATGGGTCATGATTCAGCCTAGGTTAGAAGTTATTGACGTATACAACTTGATCACTAGACGAATGGGCAAAAGGACTCCTAATTTGACAAGTCAAAGTGACATGGTCATAAGGTCTATAACTATCACAAGAAAGGGATAGGGCATATACATTCATCGCATTAACATTCAAACAATGTAGCTTTTAAGTAATGGCATCCATTTTAGCAGTAAGCAAAGTTAAAGCATCAATATCAAATATACCTCTGGCCTTCTTAGAAGGAGTCCTTTCATTGGACCATTGACAATTTTTGAGCGTCATCACCTCAATAAGGTTATATGCTTCCTCCTCCATCTTGTTAATCAAAGTGCCTCCCGCCATCACATCAGTCATGGACCTCATGGCATGTATGACACCATTGTAGAATGCTTGTATAATCATCCACTTTTTAAGACCATGATGTGGGCACAACCTTAAAATGTCTTTGAACCACTCCCATGCTTCATATAGTGACTCATCCTCCTATTAAGAAAATGATGTAATTTGATTCCTCATGCTCACGATCTTGCTAGGATGGAAAAATTGGGAAAGGAAGGCCTTAGTAAGCTCATCCTAGCTAGTTATGGAACTTGAGGGCAAAGAGTGAAGCCATGCCCTCGCTTTGTCCCTAAGAGAGAAGGGAAACAAACGGAGGCGGATCGCATCACTACAGGCACTATTGATCTTCAAGGGAACAAACACCTCTAGGAAAACTAAAAGGTGCAAATTGGGATCCTCCATGGGGGTGTTGTTGAATTGTGATTGTTGCACCATTGAAATAAGGGTAGGCTTAAGCTTGAAGTTATTAGTAGTACTAGTCATAGGCGACCTAGTAATGCTTGGGCTAATGCCGTGAACTCCCAGAGTGACATAGTCCTGAAGGGTCTTCCTTTGCTCACCTTCACCTGACATCCTAGGTATGGGGTTGGCCGCTTCTTACTCCTCTTCCAAGTTCCTTTACTTCTTCAGTCTATGAAAAGTTCACTCGATCTTGGGGTCAAACTCAAAGAGTGCCCCAACACTGAGGCAATTATGCGTAGAAGGAAGCAACCTACATAAAACCACAACACACAAAAAAAAAAAAATGGAAAAACAAAAGAAAAGAAAAGAAAAATGCTTAGTCAAACACTATAAGGGCAACTCAATATACAAATCTAGCCTTTGGCAACGGTGCCAAAAACTTGATCGCTTCTGTAAGTGCACGGGCATTGTAATGTAGATCATGAAGATTATATTGAATTAGCAAGTATCCCCTTATAAATTTGCTACGTAAATTCAAGATTTAATTTGGGTTTTGAATATAAGAAATGTTAGACTACTATGACTAAATTCAATTGCTAAAACATTTAGGGGAAACATTACCCAACAATGTGTTGATCTACTAGTCTGACAAGCACTTTTCACCATGCCGAATGATTTCAATGGTTAATAATGCTAGAGAATTCACAACTTTCTTTCAAAATGGAGTGAATTAACTTGATCAAATCAATTACTATTTCTCATTAGGTCCTAACTGGATCAAGTTTATGAATATAATTATCTCAAGATCACTCAATTCATAACACTTTTTCAAGTGATTATTAAACTAAGTCTAGTCCAAGTTCTCTAAAGCCAATCTTTACCTTTCAGTTCTTCGATCTAGCATCTAACATACATGCAAGAAGTTCGCTAAAGATCTCACAATAGCAATCAAGATTCACAGACGAGATTGAAATAATCAAGTAAGGATTCAAAGTGCACAAAGATCAAACTAGCAAATCAACACCGGTTTGGCTTTACAACCCTAGATTAAGAAATCTACTCACTCGTTATTGAAATTAACAAAGCAAACATCTCTAAAGTCTTAATCTAAACTAAAGAGAAGTTAAATCAAAAGACAAGGAAAGAAAAGCTCATTCAAGTGGCGCGGTTGATGATATTTCAATCCAGCTCCAAAGCCTTTGAACAGTGGCTTGATCTTTGCTCCTTTTTTCTTCAACTCCCGTCTGATGGAGATTTAAGGATGGAAGAGGATGATAGATGATGGAATGGGATGCCAAGGAAGTAGTCAAAACCAACCTTTATCATAGAAATTAAAGCTACAAATATCCCAAAACGCTTGGAGCTGCAAAGAAACCAATCCGACTGAGGGAAGAGCAACCACCACGGCCTACCCGTGGAGCCCATTGCGGACCATAGCCCCCACCATGACCAGACTGTGGTGGCTCCTGGTTCAGCTGCCTACTCTTTGTTCCTCCAGTTGCTTCTCTTGGATCCTCCTAAACCTTAGTTCTAGTCATAATTTGTCCATATTGGGTGTCTTTAGGCCTCTTTTGCTATCTTCTTTGATCCACAAGGCCTCAAAATCTTCATTCAACCAACATGCCTTGGGTTCACAAGATCAAAATCTGTAAACACTTCTTAAACAAGTGAAACAAAGCATAATAGAAGAAATGGGGGCAAAAGCATATTAATCCTGTAAAATGACTCTCAAACACTTGTGAAATCCTATGAAAATATGATGTTCATTAGCTGATAATAGCATAATGAGCCATAAAGAAGCCATAGATGGATTATCCATAGAAATTGGAGTCCAATGCATTATACCCGTTCTATGGGCTACTAATCAACCCTCCCATGATATGATTATTGAAAATAATTTTCAAATATTATAATCTCCACGCACACATGGCATAAGCCAAATCACATTCACAATAAATTTTCACTCCATTCCTATTGATAAATTACATAAAGTATACACTTATTAGAAGATTGAATTTATATGTAGCCAGTGTGATAAGAAGGTAATTCTTTCATAACGTGAAATAGCACTAACAATCTCACTACTAGAATTATCTATTAAAGAGCATATTGTTGAACAATAAGAAAAATTATGTAAATAACTCTATTCTGATAATCCTCTTAAATTTTGGAGCAAAGGCAAGACATTTGCAAAGATTACTTTGTTAAATGCCAACATTATTATCCAAGTTAAACAAATGGTGTGTACACATCAGGATATCTAAGAATTTGATAAGAAAGACAAAGAGCTTTCATATAAAGGATTACTTAGGAATAGTAAGAGTTCCCACACTAGTCCAGCTTTCATAATGAGAAATCATGCTGGAGAAAAAAGACGGAAAGCTAGAATGGCAATCAATTATAAAAAGCTTAGTGATAATACCATCTGCGATGGCTATTATACTACTAAGAAAATAGTTCTTTTCAATAGAAAATTCAAGGAGCCTCCTGATTTTCGAAAATGGATTGTAAAAGCGGATATTGGCAAATAAAAATGGATGTGGAAAACATTCCTTTGATTTCTTTTACTACCCATCAGGGGCATTATGAATGGATAGTAATGTCATTTGGATTGAAAAATGCACCTCAAATATTCCAAAAAAGAATGGATAATATCTTCAAAAATCTTATCATTGTTCTCTAGTTTACATTAATGATCTTCTTATCTTTTCTAAGATCATAGAACATCACAAAAATGATGTCATAGATGTCACCCAAAGATGTATTGATCATGGTAATATTTTTGGTGAAAACAAGTGCAGTTATGCTGAATAAGAAATCGAGTTTTTAGGTCTAAAGATAAAAGTTGGACGAATCATCCTACGAAAGTATATTTTAGAAAAAATAGAAAATTTTCCTGAGAAGATTGAAGATATCTTAGATGTCTTACCTATACTTCAGATTTCATTAAAGACTTAGTTAAATTGATAAAACCACTGTAACAGAAATTCAAGAAAGAAGTAAGTTGGACATGGACTCATAGTGATTCAGAGATTATTCAAAACTTCAAAAAGAACTATAAAAATCTTCGTGTTCTTAATTTGCCTAATGAATGAGATGATTTAATTCTTGAAATAGATGCCAGCAATGAGCGCTGAAATGCAGTACTCAAAATCAAAGAAGGAGAAAAACTCTGCAAATATTACAGTAGAAGTTTTAATAAAGCATAATACAACTATCCCACGCTGGAAAAAAGATCTTTATAGTCATAAGAGGAATTCAAAAGTTCATAACCTTTTTAACCGCAAAACCTTTACTTCCAATCCTTGTAGTCATAAGAGGAATTAAAAAGTTCCTAACCTTTTTACCCCCAAAATCTGTTCTTATTTGAACTGATTACAAAGGAATATTTGCTTTTGTGAAAAAGAATTAGTCAAATATGTAAGCACAAGGGCGGCTCCTGCATCGGCAATTTTGACTTAATTAGTTTTCTTTCTCTATTGAACATATACAGGGATCAAAGAATTATCTGGCAGATAGTTTAACTTGTGAACTCACTAATGGTGACCTTCAGAGTAGAGCTCATGTCAGAAAAAGAGGAAATCTAAAAGGAAATGTTATTACTACTACAACGAGTTTCTCCTTCTAGGAGAGTCCTCATGGAAATTTTGAAATTCTATACAAAAAGCAAACCATGCTTTGGCCTGCTATCTTATGCCTATTTAATAGTACAAAGGATCAACCTTTTAGAATTACAAAATGAATTACTTAAGGTGTCCTTATGATGTTTAATAAAAAAATAAGTTCCTATGTTCAAGAAAAATGGTTCAATGACTGATATGCAGCATGTATCAACTATTATCGTAATTATTCTTATGATATTTGGGAGTCATGGAATACTATGGAATGTTAGCTTATCTTATCGAAATACCATATCCAAAGTACCCATTTTTCTTAATACTAACTAAGTTTCAACAATGTATGTTTAAATTGGATTCTCACATCTTCTGATGGTCCAACAAAAATTTCATACCATAGAAGTCTCTAAGTTAAGGTACATTGCATAGTAATTGAGTATGAAAATAGAAAGGTCAAATTAGCTCATTATCTTCTCCAATTAGTTAATTTAGACGATCCCAATGATTAATGACAAGCATAGTCTTCAGAACAACAAGTAATTAGTGATCATACTTTAGTAAGAGCCATTGGTTTTTACAGCGTTCATCATCAAATGTAGGCATTAATTGAATGAGGAGAAATACTAATGCATTGCAGAAATACTACTTTCGTTTGTCATAATGAGTTCCATAAATATATGAAGGTAGAAGGAGCTACGTCAAAAGATGTCTTTGAATATCTCTTTGATGTTGGAGTTATAAAATTCTTATTAGAAACAAGAAAGAAATATGTTCATGAATTATTTAAAAAATGGGATCCAGAGCATCTTCAACTTGATAAAAATTTTGATTATTATCTAGATAATAAGGGATTAGAAGACATTATTGGAGATGAAGGCATGCAAAATTCCATTATGAATGACTAGTCTTGTCAATATGAGGTATTCTGAAAAGTTGTTGCACCATTATTATGTTATTTTGTCAAGTGTCAAGTCAGTAACATAATGTAGTCTACTATAGCCATGTTACGGTAGCTATAATCATGGTGAAAACATCAGTGTGTACTGCAGCCATTAGGGCATCCTATATTGTCAATCTGCTCTATAAAAGAAGATACTAAATGTCAAGAAAGGATATGGTCATTTGAGCATACTTGAGCAAAAGAGAAGTCAGGATTCTCCAGTTCTGTATGAGCAAACATCTCTGATTATCTTAGCTGTTTAAATCCCTTTTCAATTTTTTCATTACAGTATTTCCAGTTTCAAGCTTTCAATAAAAGAAGTTCCCTAGTAGGGAATGTTATTCAATCGAATCTTATGTCTTAAATATTATAATTTCTTAATTAAAGTACCACTATCCCTAAAAATATTTAAAAAAACTTGATTAGTGACTATGATCCGAGGTAGGAAACGAAACAGATCTGCGTTGTAACTGATCTAAGGAAGGTGTGGTTGAGATTAGCAACCTCTGTAAACCGAAAGCTAGAGAACGCCAGAGTCCAATGCTGACTACATTCAGGTAACAGTCAAAACCCTTTAATTAAGCTTTATTATTTTGCTAAGTATAGTGAGCTTATAATCACTGAAAATATAAAATTTATGATATAAATAATAGATTGTGATAACTAATACCAGTAAAATCATTATAAAAAGTTAAGATGTTTAGAACGAGCATATTTCTTGAAAAAGCAAAACAAAAAGAAAATAGCAAAATTACTAGAAATATCTATTTTGGTTCAAAGCTGTAAATTGTGAAAGTTTTGGGCTAAAATAATAATAAAAAGGATCATAAATTTATTTTTCTCAAGCCTTGAAAGGTCAAAAAATTCATTTTTGAACTTCATGATCCCAGTAATTTAGATACTGTACTTAGAGGTACCAAAAAGTTAATAATTTCCTATTTTTCGTTTGATCATGTTTTATTTTTATCGATTTGTTTGTCATCCTATATTTCACTTTTGCTAAATTAATTGCTCGAATATATTTCTAATAATTAGTATTAGAGAAATTTCTGCCTAATAATATCCTTGACAAGTTTTAAGTGTCTCATATCCTAATTAATCACCTCATTCCAATTTTTCTTTTGTATCCCTCTTCCCCTCTTACGGTTCGACAAGTTAATCCTCTCATATCTCAACACTAAAGCTTGTGTGAGTATGTGCATGCTTGTACATGTACGTGTATGAGAGGCAGAGCTTATACACCTAGCATGATACACACAGTGATGCGTCCCTGTAGTAATTGATAGTAGTGCATTTGCATATAATAACTACATGTATGTGTGTGTGTGTAATTTTTTTCCAAATAAATGTCCTTCATTTTGCCCTATCTAGTTTGTATCGTGTTTATTTGATAGTATAAATCAGCCCATTTTTTCCCCTTTTTTCTTATTTTTGATTTTTTTCTTGTCCTTTTCCACCTTTTCCTTTTAGATTATGATTTCACATTTTCTATTCCATTTATATGGTTTTTGTTTTCCACTATAAGTTGCAATTTCTACCAAATTTTTACTAGTTTGTTTTTCTATTGTATGAAATTATTAGAAAATCACACATCTAATTTTGGCGAGTTGGATATTATGCATTTGATTCTTTATTGCATCAATTTATTGTACTCTTCTATTTTTTAGCATAATTATACGCATCTCTCTATTTTTGTCTTTAGCCACCTTAATATTAACTTTTTACTTTATTTTTTATTAATTAAAGTTTTTAATTTCTTAATTTTATATGATGATCCTTTCCAGATCTAATAGCTTGGAACTAATATATGTTCATGATGTTTCACTTAAACAACTTTACTAGAAACCAATTGTGCACACTTCAATTCAATATTTGGAACTTACCTGTTTTGCAGGGCTTGAGTGGTGTTAATGGCCTTGTGTTAAGAATTTTAAATCGTTGACCATTTACTTAAGATTAACTAGTTGATTAAGAGTTAAGGCGTTACTAAAGGAAAAGAATTCTAAAATTTGATAGAATTTTTGATGGAAATTTGGGCCGACTTTGATGGAAAGTGACTATTGTTATGGAATCTATGGCCGTCAAAAACCCATTGGTCAAAATTGACTTTTTGATCGACCCATCAAATTAAAGTTACGGACAGATTTTGAGGCCTAACAACCAGTCAGAATTTGTGACGAACCATAGATGGACTGACAGTCTGTCACTATACATATTTTAATGGACATTTTGATAGCCTTTCATATTGTCAGTGCATATTTTGACGGAAAATATTGCCCATCAAAACAAGGATAAGTTCTTGGATTATGATGGTGCATGAAGTTTTTGACGGCTTTAATGATGGATGCGGTCAAAATTTTTGACGGAATTTATTTTGCCATCAAAAATTTTGATGCAGAATATGTGAAATAGGAGCTGTTAAAGTTTTTGAAAGGGAATATATGAAATAAGAGCTGTTATAATGTTCATGCTAAGTGAAATGATTAAGCTTAATTCTTTAGCCTTGACTCTTTTGATATATCAACCTCTAATTGACGGATTTTTTTGTGGAAATTTGGGCCAATTTTGACAAGAAGTGACAATTGTGATGGGATTTGTGATGGAATTTATGGCTGTCAAAAAACTGCTAGTCGAAATTGACTTTTCGATTGACCCATCAAAATTAGTGACATATTGATTTGACGGCCTAACAACCACTCAAAATTTGTGACGCTCCATATTTTGACGGACTGAAAGTCCATCACTATACATATTTCGATGGACATTTTGATGTCCATTCATATTGCTAGTGCATATTTTAATGGAAAATATTGCCCCGTCAAAATGAGAATAAGTTGTTGGATTATGATGGTGTAGGAAGTTTTTGACGGCTTCAATGATAGATACAGTCAAAATTTGATAGAGTTTTTTCAAGGTGAAAAATTGTGTCAGAGTTCCGTCAAAATTTTTTATAAATTTTGGGAAACTTCTCAATTTTTAAAATAATGCTAAGTGGATCACAATATTATAATTAGTGAATTAATTTTATTTAGAAATTATTAACGATGTCTATTATTAAATTACAGTAGTAATCGATCCATAACATTGTTACAAATGTAGCTAATAGTTCATACCCTATTTGAAGTACAAAACAGAATTAGTTCTAAAATGTAGCTAATATAAGTGAAAGATGTCATAACCTACAATTAAGTACTACTCATGTAGGTCATCACCTAAGTTCGGTGTCTCATCATCATCATCATCAACATCAGCATTGTCATCTTCATGGGAAGGGGTCGTGTCTGGAGGTGTAGTAGAGGACCCTGCTTACTGAGTCTTGAACAAACTCTATAGCTTGCTTATCTTGCTCTTTTCCTTCTTCCTTTCTCGCTCCCCAGTAGCTTTTCCTTAGCCAAATCATTTTTAAGTGCAGCTCCCCTACTTATCCTTTGTCCTGGGCTGATGATGTCCTTGTACAACCCATTGATAGTGGGTTCCCTTTAAAGTGTGATCGACTATATAGAATGCAAACACAATGTGCTATTAGCAATATTTGGACAAGTAGCATTGCATAAAGATTGAAATTATTATCATGCGTCAGTGCCACTCTGTCATTGGGATGGCCTTACATGTGTGCAAGGGGGGACCCACTCCATTAGGATCACTGTCACAGTTTTTCTTGTTGCATGCACTCTAACTTCTTAAAATTGTGGTCTGCCCAATACCTCTTTAGGAGTTCTAAGTTCTTGAGGGGTACGAAATCAAGCGTATTCCCCATTTGATGTGCATAGGAAAAAAGGCTCTTTAATTGTTTGCACGTCTAATTTCAAAATTCCTCCTCACTGACGGTTGTGCTCAGGTAATCAGTAGTAATACTTGTGCATAAACAATCAAATTAGAGCCTTGAAATCGAGTTATTATAGTATTTCCTTACATTCTCATAAAAGAAATTTTTGCCAAATTTTCAGTTTATTTTTATTTTGATTTGTGGGAAACATTTAATAATAAGTGCTCATACAAAAGAAAATTAAGCTTGAATTTATTGAACTAAAAATCTCATTGCTTAATTGGCACATCTACCTAAGTCAACCAAGCTCCTGCGTACTTACCCTTAATTTCATTAACACATGTTGGGACTCCTTTGTAGGGCTTGAACCTACATCGAAATAAGATATGTGAATATTATGAAGAATATCAAATTACCTAATGGATATGAATGTAATTCTTAACATTTCAACTTTGGTAAAAGTGAGTACAATACGTACGTGTCGCCTTCGGGCTCTAAAAGAATCTTATTCCTATTTGGCACCTCAATCTTAGTTGTTGGCACATTATGCCCTCTGTCACTCCCTGTATTTTGAGCTGGCTATAGGGTAGGATGTGAGGTGGGCTATGGGGCAGGTTGTGCAGTTAATAGTGGAGTTGGTTATGGAATTAGTATGAGGTTGTTGCATATTTCCAAGGAGGCTCATAACTAACTGTTGTATGTCATCATTGGGCCAAATGGATTCCAAAATCCCTACTAGGTCATGCCTTCCATCCCTGGGCTTTCACCAAATTACATGTGGGTTTTGGGCTGGCACTTGATTTTGGTCAATCATATTGTGGGATAGGTATAAAGGAAATACCATCTACCCCTTGAGGAAGGGCTCTAATAGGGGATCCATGTGATTGGTCTCCCTCAACATCATTGGCGGAATGTTACCATGCACTAGAGTATCACCATTGTCCTCTTCTTCCTTGCTAATGCTATCCGTCCCTGCCTGACATCTTTAACATAGAAAACCATTGAGCAGTACAATAAACATTATTAAAGGCAATAAAATTATAACCATTAAATGCACATGCATTTTGTGAGTAATCACCCTGGTACTTGATAAGTGCTTAAAGTGTATATCATTTTAGGGGTCATTTTGCTGCATTTTTAGGGAAAACTGTATATTTTATATTATAATTTATACTTCTTTTCTCGTTTTACGCTTGGGTGTGATTCTTTTCTGTGTTTTGTAGGATTCTAGGCCTTTTTGCCCTTATTTTGACCCTAAATGAGTGTATTTTGACTCCCCATGGTCACCTCTAAGTCACTATGCCCGTGAAAGGAAAGAAGAACAGAAGAATGTTGAGCTAGAGCTGACCACTGACTCTCAGTGGTGGTGCCCACGGTCCATGGTGGGCCTCTTTCCCCCAAGGCTTTTTGTTTTCTCGCAACTTTTCAACTCCCAGGCAGTTTTAACGATATTATTTTTCGCAACTATTCAACTTCTAAGAGTTTCACTATAAAAAGGGTGCTTTCAACCCTATTTCAACACACACCTATTCTTTCCATTTCCTCTCTTCAATTTTATCAATTAGATTAGGATTTAGATTAGAGGAAGAGATAGTGAATTGAAGCGAAAATTTGCAAGGATTCCATGCCAGGTTTATAATCGACGGATTTAAGCGCATTATTTGGTTGAGCTTCTCTCTTCTCTTCTCTTCTCTTCTCTTCTCTTTTCTCATTATCTTTGGATTTATGTTTTGGAATTTTGATTATGACTTTGTTTTGATTTTGGATTTTGGATTTATGCAAATAATAGTTATGTTCTTAATCTGGTGTTAATCTCTTTGAGTATTTTGGAATTGTCGGATTGTTTTATTAGATCATAGATGTTTATTCTCTTATGAGGAATTTGATCACCTTCTTGCATGTTTTGGATATTGGATGAAGAAATGAAAGGTGAAATTGGATACTTGAACCCTAGGATCCGACTTCATTATGTGGAGTCTTGAAAGAACACATCAATTGAGAAACCATGAATATGCTAATCGCATGCTTAATGGTCCTAAACAAATCAAGAGCCCCTGAGAAATGATAATTGGTTAGATTTAGACATTTCACTTTATCTTAAAAGAGGGTTGTGATATTTCGATTATCGGTTTTAAAACAACCAATTAAGGAAGGAGTGCTTGATTGATGCGGAGGTCGGGTGATTGCTTATTTTGCTTAATTCCAATGATTATTTATTCATTAGATTAGATAATAGATTAGTTTAGTTTCAATCTCAAATTTTATTTTGCTTAGCCTATCTTGAAGGAATAAAACTCAATAACTTGACGAAGTCTCTATGGGATCAACCTTGATTTGCTACAACACTACCGTGCGCTTGCGGCCCTACCAAGTTTAACTAAGCATTTTTCTGTGAAAAAAAACCCAAAAAATATTAAAAATTAAAAAAATTGAAAAATTGAAAAAAAAAACAATGGCAATTTTTCATTTCCCCAATTTGAGCATGAATTATTTGGAGGTATTTTAAACGTTTAAGTATCTGTCTTACTCAATGCGGTTATTGTATGGGCAAATGAAAAATTTTAGACATTGTTGATGAGGGTGCGAATAGTGAAACCTGCACTCTTCTAGAGTGTTGGGATTTTTATGGTAAATGTGTTGATAAGGCATGATACTTGCTTCAATGGATTACTTGGGATTCATTTGAGTTTGAGAAGGCAAGTTGTGTTTCTAGATATTTATTCTCTGATCCTTGCGCATTCTATGCTAGATCTTATTATGCCCCTTTTTGGTGTGATTGGTGTAATTCTTCTGACCATGCTACTAATTCGTGTCCTTATTATGCATGCTATGCTCAACCTGACTTTGTATCACCCTGGGACAATACTGATGCTATCCTAACCTTACATGATTTATCCTTTCCTTTAGCTCAATGCATGGGGCTCAAGGCGGGTGAGCCTATTGGGGTAGTTATTGGGTTTAGTGTTACCCATGCATATTTTGAGTCAGGAGATACTTTTGATGAGGTACATAATCTAGTTGAGATGCCTTTGGAGGAGTTACATGCTGTGTTTATGCATGAGGAGTTTTCTAGCCTTGGTTTTCATAATATTGTCCTCTCCAATCCTCTTGATCATTCCCACGTTTCTCCTCTTTGTACACTATCCTCTCAGTCCCCTAAGTATTACATTGACTCGCCCATTGATAATCCTATGATTTGTGATGCTAATAATGATGTGGGTTATGAGCATAACATGCTTAGTATGCTTCATAGGAATGTTAATAATTTTATGTCCCTAGGTTATTTTAGTGGGTATAATGGTTCTCTTGACCCATATTGCATGTACCTAGTGGATGCCCCAGAAAAATCATGTGGAATATTTTCTTTGATTTCTCTTTTGATTTTTCTATGGCGTTTAGTTTATTAAAGAGAGCACTAA
>JAKOGI010001470.1:197500-199181 GCA_029747015.1 Carnegiea gigantea
ATTCCCGTCTTCCTTTTGTTAAAAACGTTTTGAGGATTCCTCCCAAACACTATTTGAATAGCTAAAATAGGCCATAGCTCGTTACCAGACATGGCTATAATTCATTTAAAACACATGAAAAGTCATTTGCTAAAACATCACCATTCCACACACATGTTACATTTTAAACATACAAGAAAAAGGGAATACACATATCACATTTAAACACTTCGTAATCATTTCAACACAATGAGCCACACATGGCCTCGCAATCCACACGATTGTGGTAATTTCACAACCCGAACTCCCTCCTCACAAGCACCGTACCACAGGACCTCGAATGCTCATAATTCTTTCCTCAAACCATCCAACTATCAACTCGATTCATCGATTTATTAATCACAACATATTATCATATTAGCTTATGAAAAAGGAAGTGAGGTTTAGGCTCTTACCTGAGCAACCAGCACCATTCAGCGGTGCGTTACAACAAGCGTACATATAGCCACATTTATCCATAAATCAACAACTCTTCATTCAATAAACCAAACATAATTTGATTCTAAACATATACGATACATTTCGAAGCAACTTACCTAAGCATGAATGTACTAAAAAGAGTTCGAATTTATTTCGTTTATACACATGATACATTAGCTAGTTCAATTCGAATGGGAGCCAAACATGTTAAATTAACTTCGTTTTTAATCCCTTTTCATATATTAGCTAAATAACTTGAGTCGATGCTAAACATATCAAACTAACTTCGTTTCTAATTCCTTTTCAAATAATAACTCTTTAACTCGAATCGAAGCTAAATATGTTAAATTAACTTCGATTTTAATTCCGTTTTGAACAATAACTCTTTAACTCGAATCGAAGCTAAATACGTTAAATTAACTTCGATTTTAATTCTTTTTCATACATTGACTCATTAACTTGAATCGAAGCTAAACACGTTAAACTAACTTCGTTTTTAATCCTTTTTCATGCATCAACTAATTAACTTGAATCGATGCTAAATGCACATAATTCGCATTCATTTACAATCTCAGGCATTCATTAACTACATGCATTTGAATTAACACTAAACGCATATAATTCACTTCGAATCATAATTTCAGGCATAAATTGACTACACGAATCGAACTTAAGCAGGTATAGCTCACTTCTTGACGTTTCTACGCATTTTAGCAAACCCTAACTTGACATACAACATCAATCTGCTGAAGACATTTTCGAAATTAGTAATAGCTTAGGAGGCGAGAACACCCACCTCGATACCACGCTAGAGACACACAATTTAGCTTGAATTGAGGCCAAAATCGAACACCAAAAGCCAGATGCTCCTCTGCTCTTCGCGCGTGAATCGACTAGCCCAAACCCAAAAACCCTAACTTGCGGCTTTTTGAGAAATTTAAGCATGGTTAAGGAGGATTCAAGGTGGGGATTCAATTTAAAGGAGTTGAGAAGTTCGAACTCACCGTGCATGCCTGATTTCGACCGCGTATCCGGCCGTCCTTGCGCCAGAATCGGCCCAGCCATGGCCGATTTTCGCTCAGCCTCGGCACAGGTTGGTCGCCGGCAGCCAGGGGAGGCGGATTGGGGCTTGGAACCGGCGAGTGTAGCGTGTGTTAGGTGAGGAGATGAGGGAGACGGTGGTGGCTTTTGGGCGGTGGTGGACGCGTGGTGTGGGAGACCG
>JAKOGI010001470.1:199281-224281 GCA_029747015.1 Carnegiea gigantea
ATATATATATGTACATATATACATATATACATCTATACAAGCATATAGACATATACATATATATACATACGTAGATATATATACATGCATATATATACATACATATATCTTTAACATTACAGGAATGCATGTACTAAGCTTTAGCTCACAATTCAAAATGTTTTTATGTTCTGTTTTAGGAAAGTGCTCAGTGAACCGCCCTCAGGCGGGCAAGACGGCTGAAGGTGATAAGTGAGTTAGGATTGTCCATGTGACTGACAGTGTAGGAGTGCTGAGATGCTATCATATCATATTGTGATGTATTTTGGTGCTGCAATATATATTTGAACTGAATTATGTATTTTGGTATAATCCTTGAGATGATTGGGATGTTAGAACTGTTTCTGTATATAACTAAATGGTGTGAATGCCCTTTTTAGGGTAAATTTTGGTTTTACGGCTAAGTTTTCATGTATAAGGGAAGCCTTGTTCTTTTTGGACGGCGGTAACGCTCCATTCATTGGGTTATTATTTCTCATTGGTGAACTTGAGCAGGTAAATGTAAGTAATGAATCATGTATTTTTGGGGCGTTATAGATTTGGTATCAGAGCCAGGTTGAGATTTTCTTGAGGAAGGCAGAGCTAGAAATTATAGGGTGAGAATGGTTATCGTGAGGGGGCTATCGTATACTGCTAGAGTGATATTAGGAGTGTAGTAATGGTATTAGAATGCCAGTTTTTTCCATTTGCATGTTCCTGATTTATGAATATGTATGCCTCTCATATATGTATTTTCTTTGTTAGATGGACCCTTATGGCGTTAATATATTGCTGAGTGGATCTATAATTGCTCATATTACGCTGCTACATGCTAGTATAGAGGCACATGCACAGGACCCTTACTCTGAGTTCTGCAGTATTACGGTCCGTGCACAGAGGCTACTTGGGTCCTTACCCTTGGTTGATCCATGGGTGGAGTTTAGGCTTCGTTATCATGACTTTGTGATAACAGGAAACCCATGCTTGTACAGGCCTAGGTTTCAGGCCTAGGGGGCATGGACTACTCTTGTTACAAAGTTGTTATTAAGGAAAGAGTTTGATCAGAGAGGGATCACTATGGAGACGTTATAACATGTTTTTCCACTACATCAGGTGCCTCCCCCACCTACAGCCCCAGCACCAGCACAGGGGCCACCCTCCTCGCCCACACCAGCACAGGGGCCATCTTTTCTGCCCTCACCAGGCATTCCACTGATGCCCGATAGCCCTAGGGAGGCTCACATGGTGATAGACCTCCTCGACATCCCACATTTAGTGGTGATTAGTTCTGGGGATGAGGGCCACCAGGGAGAGGAGGATAATCCCAAGGAGCATGATCCCGAGAAGGATGATCCCGAGGAGGATTAAGACATTGACGAGGTGGGGGTAGAGCAGCAATGGGAACAGGAGGCTGATGAGTTGATGGTGGAGTTACAGGATGAGCAGGAGCAACAGGTCCAGCAGGAGATTGGTGATGCTGAGTCAGAGGCATTTACTAGCAACTTCGATTCAGGTGAAGAACCTGATGATGAGTCTGACCCGGATTACGATCCATCTAGGGATCGTTAGGTGGTTCTAGGGGTTGGTGTAGTGATTTTCATTTTGAGCCCTGTATGTATATATGGTATGGTTGGATAGGATAGTTATATTTTATGTGGCATCTGACATTATATATAGTTAGTGCAATCCTCTCCGACCGTGATGACATGGTCCGTACCTCTTTTTGGTCATGTGACGAAACTAGTGTCTGGAGGCTATTTAATGTTTAGTGTTAGGGTAGGAGTCAGAGCTAAACTTGCTTACTCAGCTAGGTGTAATTTGCTTTTGTTGCTCATGTATATAAATCAGCAGCTATGTATGTTAGTAAGCCGTTATGAAATGGAATGATGACGTTTTGCATTATGAAATAATCTTTGAGCCATCTTCTATGCATTTGTTGGGCATGTTTATCTTATATGTCTGTAGGTTCCAGTGTTTAAATTGTTTCATTTAATGTATGATCAGAATGTCTGAGTCAGTGCAAAACAACATGGAGGTTCATGCAGATGACAATTTGGAGCAAGGCCTAGGATCGGGGGATCAAGCCTCGTGCCAGGAGACACAACATGGTGACACGCCACCATTGCCCTCTGAATTAGCTAGCAACTTAGAAAACCCAAGTTACTGGCCAACCTTAGTTGCTGAATTGATGAAGCGAATTCCCCAGGTACCTACTGAAACCCCTCCTAAAGAGGATAAATTGGCAGATAGGGTAGCGCGGCGCAACCCTAAAGTATATGATGGGAATTATGATCCAGTGATATTCGAGGAATGGGTAAGGAAAATGGAGAAAATTTTCACAGTAGTTGAGGTACCAGAGGAAAAGAAAGTAAACATTGGGACGTATTATTTGTCAGGTGACGCTGATATTTGGTGGAACACTATTAAGGGTGGGCTCATAGGGCCTAAATTCGCCTGGAGTAAATTCTTAGTAGAGTTGAGGGCAAAATTTTATCCAGTTGTGGTACAAAGGCAAAAGGAGAAAGAATTTATGGAGTTAAAAATGAGCGATAGCATGTCAGTGATGCAGCACGCTAGTAAGTTCACAAAATTATCTAGGTTTGTCCCTGAATTTGTGTCATCTGAAAGGTTAAAGATGAGAAGGTTTGAGGAGGGCTTGGCCTTCTACATTCGGAATCAATTAGCTGGGCAACCAATTCTGACTTACCAAGAGCTGTACGAGCGAACCGCTGAAGTAGAGCGTGTGAAGATGGAGTTGAGGGCTTTGAACCCGATTAATTAGAAGAGGAAAGGGTTTGAGTGAGGAGCTCCCAGTGAGAGTGTGAATCAAAGGAAACCCACTCCCGCTCCTCCCAAGAGCCGCCCTGCAAGCTCTGCAGAGCCCTATAGGAAGTGCGGATGAACCAATCACACTACTCCTGAATGTTACGTTGGTACCAACAAATGCATGTGGTGTAGAAGTCCTGAACACCTCATCGCTGCATGCCCCTGATGACTAAAAGCTATAGACAAAGGTGCAGCAAAACCCTTGGCTCCGCTCTGCCAGGTATCCCCACCTTCAAGGCCTGTAGCTGCAGGAAAGGCATTTGTGATGAACAAAAAGGAAGCTGCTACCTCTGGTACGGTAGTCACTGGAACTCTCTTTTTAAATTCAAAGCCATTTTGTGTATTACTTGATTCGGGCACCACTCATTCATTTATATTTACCCGATCTGCTATATAATTGGGCCTTGAGAACGGGAGGATGGAAACCAATTATAGAATTAAGCTACCCAATAATTCTATGATTAAGTGCCCCCTCTCTTATAAACTTGTCCCTATCACCATTGGTGAAACCACCTTCCCTATGGATTTGATTTAATTTGATTTGTCTGATTTTGACATCATTTTAGGAATGAATTGGTTGCACACTTATGGAGCCCAAATCGACTGTGAAGATCTTAAGGTTATCTTGAAAGATGAAAAAGGGAGAAAAGTGTGTTTTTATGGGTAGAGAGAGGCAAAATCTTGTTACTTGATTTCCGCTATAAAAACAAGTAAGCTATTATGTCAGGGGTGTATTGGATATTGGTGTTATACTATTAACACCCGAACAAAAGAAGAGGAAGCGGAGAATACACCTGTAGTTTGTGAATTCGAAGATGTTTTCCTTGAGGAGTTACCAGGACTACCCCCGTAGAGGGAA
The DNA here is from genome assembly GCA_029747015.1 of Carnegiea gigantea. NCBI lineage: Eukaryota > Viridiplantae > Streptophyta > Magnoliopsida > Caryophyllales > Cactaceae > Carnegiea > Carnegiea gigantea. The sequence continues at coordinate 202,985 of JAKOGI010001470.1, forward strand.
ATTGATTTTAGAATCGAATTAATTCCTGGAGCCCAACCTATTTCTGAAGCCCCATATCGTATGGCCCCAGCTGAGTTTAAGGAACTAAAGATTTAGCTAGATGAGTTATTACAGAAGGGCTTTATTAGGCCAAGTATGTCACCATGGAGTGCCCCAGTGTTCTTTGTCAAAAAGAAGGATGGAACCGTAAGGTTATGTATTAAGTACAGGGAGTTAAACAAGATTACCATCAAAAACAAATACCCTCTGCCACGAATAGATGACTTGTTTGATCAACTACAAGGAGCAGGAGTGTTCTCTAAGATTGATTTGAGGTTAGGGTACTACCAACTTAGGATTAAACCTGACGACATTCCTAAGACAGCGTTTAGAACCAGGTATGGTCACTATAAGTTCACAATGATGCCTTTTGGTCTCACTAATACTCCTGCAGCCTTCATGGACCTTATGAACAGGGTTTTCAGACCCTATTTAGACAAGTTTGTAGTGGTGTTCATAGATGACATCCTTATCTATTCTAAGGACAAGGAGGAACATGCTGATCATTTGCAGACAGTATTATAAGCTTTGAGGGAGCATCAACTCTATGGCAAATTAAAGAAATGTGAATTTTGGCTGGGGGAAGTGGTATTTTTGGGACATGTGGTTACAAAAGAAGGAATTAAAGTTAACCCCCAGAAGGTGAAAGCAATCACAGAATGGCCAAGGCCTACCAATGTCACTGAGATTAGAAGCTTTCTGGGTTTAGTAGGTTACTACCAAAGGTTCGTCAAGGACTTTTCGAAAATAGCTTCACCACTAACCAATCTACTGAAGAAAGTAAACAAATTCGAGTGGACTGAAAGATTTAAGAAAGCTTTCTAAGAGCTAAGGTAGCGACTAACTACCGCCCCAATCCTAACGTTACCAACGGAAGGAAAGGAGTATACTGTTTATAGTGACGCTTCAAAGAATGGTCTAGGGTGTGTGCTAATGCAGGAGGACAAAGTACTAGCTCATGCCTCTCGACAACTCAAGCCGTATTAGAAAAACTACCCTAACCATGACCTAGAATTAGCAGCCGTGGTCTTTGCATTGAAAATTTGGAGGCATTATTTATATGGGGTACCATGCAAGATCTACACTGATCATCAAAGTTTAAAGTATATCTTCACCCAGAAGGAGCTCAATTTGAGGCAATGGCGTTAGCTTGAGTTGCTTAAAGACTAAGATTTGCAGATTCAATATCATCTCGGTAAAGCAAATGTGGTGGCGGATGCCCTGAGTAGGAAGGCGCAACATAGCTCAAACACTGTGGTGATTACTCAATTGAACCTCTTGAGAGAACTTGAGGACTTTGGGATTCAATTAGTGTCCCACGTGCAAACAAATGCTCAATTATCAGCGCTTACCATACAATCTTCCCTAGTGGAAGAAATTCGATTGAACCAAAAAAGTGATCCCGAACTCCAAGGAATAATGCAAAATTTCGAAAAAGGGAAGTCTCCTGGATTTGTAATGCACGAGGATGGCACCCAGTGGTTCCAGAATCGTCTATGTGTGCCTAAAAATGAAGGATTGAGGAAGTAAATCTTGGAAGAGGCCTACAATACTCGTTATTCGGTGCATCCAGGAGGCACCAAGATGTACAGAGATCTGAGACAATACTTCTGGTGGAATAATATGAAGAAAGACGTTGCAGAATATGTGGACATGTGTCTAACCTGTCAGAAAGTTAAAGCAGAGCATCAGCGTCTTGTGGGGGAACTACGACCCTTAGAAATCCCCACTTAGAAATGGGATTCAATCTCAATGGACTTTGTTATGGGTTTACCTCTTTCTGCCTCGAAGAAGAATGCTATCTGGGTCATAGTTGATCGACTCACGAAGTCGGCTCATTTCCTGCCAATTAAGGATACTTGGGGAGTTGAAAGACTAGCCCAATTATATGTTAAGGAGATAGTCTGCCTGCACAAGATCCCTTTAGACGTAGTCTTAGATAGGGATCAAAGAATCCAAGCATGTTTCTGGCAAGCGCTTCAAAAGGCCTTTAGGACCATACTAATCTTCAGTAGCTCCTATCATCCAGAAACAGATGGACAAATTGAAAGAGTGAATCAAATTTTGGAGGACATGCTGAGAGCTTGTGTATTAGAGTACCAAGGGAAATGGAAAGACGATTTACCTTTGGTGGAATTCTCTTATAACAACAGCTATCAGTCCACCATCAAAATGGCCCCATTTGAGGCTTTATACGGGAGAAAATGTAGAACCCCATTGTGCTGGAGTGATTTGGACGAGGCACTGATTATAGGTCTTGAAATGATTCAAGAAACCACTGAAACAATAAGAAAGATTCGAGAACATATCAGGGTTGCCCAAAGTCAATAAAAAAGTTTTGCGGACAAAAAAAGAAGGCCTTTGGAATTTTAAGTAAGCGATAAGGTTTTTCTGAAAGTTTTACTAACCAGAGGTGTCAAGAGGTTCAGAGCACGGGGCAAATTGAGTCTAAGGTACATTGGACCATATGAAATCATTAAAAAGTTGAATCCCGTCGCTTATCATCTAGATCTGCCTATAAAACTTGAGCACGTGCATAACGTGTTTCATATCTCTCAGCTTAGGAAATATATTCCAGATCCGGACTATATCATTGTATCTGAACCTATTGAAATCACTGAAGATTTAGTATATGAGGAACGTCCTATCCAAATACTAGATCGCAGGATCAAGCAGCTGCGCAACAAGTAGATACCATTGGTCAAAGAACTTTGGACAAACCACACCTCCCAGGAAGCCACTTGGGAGACCGAAGAGGCAATGAAAACCAAATACCCACATTTATTCGAGGTAATCCTGCATGTTATGATTAAATTCATCAGTTTCGAGGACGAAACTTTCTAAGGAAGGAAGGCTGTAATAGTCCGACCCTAATTCATGTTTATTCATGTCATGAATCCATGTGATTAATTTCATCGCATTTAAATCATCGTTTTTTTTGTATTTCAATTGGGAGAATTTAAATGGGCCCTCACCTTGCAATTTGGGTTTTTGTTATTGTCAAAGTTTGGAGATCATTATTAGGCCTTGATATTTATGAATTGAGTGATTTAATTATTTTTCATGACACCACAAACATTTAACCTCGAGCTTCGGGAAAAAAAAAATTTATTTTTCCAAGCGCACTCAGTTTGAGCTAGTTTTTGAACCCGAGCCTGTTTAAGGCCAATTTCGGTCCACTAAGATGTGACCCCATTTGTTTAGCTAATTACCCTTAGTTAGGCCTTAATTATACTTAGTAAAAAGTAGATTTTGAGGGTTAATTTTTAGCCAAGTATTTATTTTGCTTAAGCTTTTGTTTTGCACCAAGTAAATTCAAGACATTTTCTCTCTCTTCTTCTCTCCTCCTTCTCTCTACCCCACAGCCTCACCAGAATAGCACAGCCTAGCCCTTTTGTGGTGATTTCCGACCACTTTTCGGCCAGCCTCTGGCCAGGGTTGCAACCTCCAACCACCTCTCTCCACCGGCTATCATCTTCCACCCTCAAAATCACTAAATATCATCTTCATCTCCACTTGTTTCAAGCTCAAAGTAAGTGGCTTCAATCTTGTTCTTCAGATTTTTGGTTTTTCTTCTTATTTTGATTGTTTTAATGGTGGATCATGCTGTTTTGATTGAATTAAGAATTATTTTGGTGATGGATCATGGTGGAGTTGAAGTTGCATGATGCTAGGGTTAGGGTTACTTCTTAATCATGCAAGCTTCATGTTTAAGTGTTGGATATTGATTGTTTTATCCTTGATTTTGATCATATTTTAATCTATTAAAGTTTATTATGATGTTTATGGTGGTTTGAAATGATGGGAGTGAGTTCAAGTTGACCTTAAGTTAGGGTTTTATCCAAGAATGCATGGTTTGGACCGAACTAGTATTAAAGTTAAAGTATGTGTATATGTGACTAGAAAATGAGCTCTATTAGATATGAATATGAAGTGAAATTGAGTATGGTTTTTTTATATGATGTTGGAATGGACCAAAGTGTGTTTACATGCTTTTAAGGAATGGTTTAAGTTGAGGATTTGTATGAAAAGTGAGGCAACAAACTCAAACAGTGAGGCTGGAATTTCCTAAAAAATAAGACAACATTTGAGATGAAACCGGTGATGATCAGCCTAGCCCAAAATTATTATTTTTGATGGGTAGATAGGTCAGTGTATTACCTTTAAAATGGCTCTTGAATCGCATTAATCTGAGGTCTGTGGAAAACATTATGGTCATTTTACTGAACCTGTGCAGGATGGACTCAAAACTAACATGTTGGTGTTTTAGCTCCATTTTAGAAACTCTATCATGGGAATCATGATATGTGTCCTTAATGAAGGTTTTAGAGGACTTTCTAAGCTTTTTATATTAGGGTCTTAGGTCTCATTTCGAGGTCAGGAGTATAAGTTATGAATTATTCTTTCTGTACCCTCTTTATGAGCCCTTTTGCTCTGAACTTGCTACCGTGCCTTAAATCACATTTCTATGGTTCATATAGTTTCATCATTTTAGTTTAATCTATTAAATGGTTTGTAATGATTCTTCATAAGCCAGTTTTATTTAAAGGCATCCTTTATAAAAACAAGCTCGTTTCTGACCTCATGTATCTATAATGATCTTTTGAACAGAATCAAGGCCTAAGCTTTCATTCTCTCTACTTTTGTGCATCTTATTATTCTGTGAACTTGTATTTAAAACCTCCAGGTACATTATCGAAATTGTAATGTTTTGATAAGTACCTCAATGAATCAATTTAATCAGTGCTTTATCACATAATTAGTGACCCCATCAGTTATCAGTTACAGGGCATTGCCCTCCAGTTACCCGCGCGACTTTAGGCCATGTCCCCCGATCGGCTTGGCAGGTATACACCTATTCACATATCGTAACAATTATGAAGGGGTGCACTAACAGATAATAATTGGCCACTTAGTTTTATATGTGTCATTCCCTGTTTTAAAATTAAAATGAATTGCAAAGTGGGCCCAAACAAATTTTCAGTGTATCTTTAACATTACAGGAATGCATGTACTGAGCTTTAGCTCATAATTCAAAATGTTTTTATGTTTTGTTTTAGGAAAGTGTTCAGTGTCCCAGTTGCCATACCTTTAGATGCCCACTTATAGGTGCATATGCATAGAGTTGTTGCTTGCCATGCGAACTGAGTCTAGATTGTCGAAAATCTATGTTTCATTTTCAAAACAAAGTCAATATGGTTGTCTGTGCCAACTCATTTGCCCCTCTTCAATACGATTTGCCCTGGGCGCCTAAATAGAGTAAGTAGACGCTTGAAGAGGATTGGCGAGGAGGAGACTGGATACCATAAGCCTTTTTCTTTCGCTTTAAAAGAAATAGTGATTGTAAAAGGAAACCTTTTGGAAACCTACTGCATAGATCATAGTTGAGTACGTGCATTCTAGGGAAGACCGAACTTAGGTTTAGAATTTTGAGAAAGGAAATAGTGATTGTAAAAGGAAACCTTTTGGAAACCTACTGCGTAGATCATAGTTGAGTGCGTACATTCTAGGGAAGACCGAACTTAGGTTTAGAATTTCGAGGACGAAATTCTTTTAAGGAAGGAAGAGTATAAGGCCCGCCTTCTTTATTTTAGGTTAACTTGGCTGTCTTACCTTCTACGTTAGAGTGCAAGACCCGCCTCCTTTATTTTAGGTTAATCTAGCTGTCTTACCTTCTACGTTATAAAATTCGTATTTTTATTAACTATACGAATTAAATTATTATCGATCTGCTTATGTGAACGATAATTTTATTAAAAAAAATTACTATTGTTATTAATGATTTTATTGGCGTTACTTATTTATAAAATTATTAAATCGATGATAACTCGAGTTTTTTCAAAATCGTTTTTCGTTTTATTTAGTCGATTCCCGAAGTTTAAGTAGGATGCCACTTGTAAGGCATTTCGACCCCAGCTTAGACCGATTGATAACGAAAATGGGAACGAGATTTAATTAGTGTGGCTTTTGGAACAAAAAAAAAGAAAAAGAAAAACTAAAATAGGGGGCTGAATTCGGGTCTCAGACACTCGAACCCCCGACCCGCCTCTCTCTCTCTCTCTCTCTCTCTGACACTCGCTACTCTCTCTCTTTCTCTCTCTCTCACTCTCACCGGCAACCACTAGCCGGTGTCTAGAGTCACCATCATCTGCAACGCGTCACCGGCGAGAAAAGGAGGCCACCAGTCCCCTACCTACGCGTCGCCAGCTGCCGACCACGACCGTTCTCCTTCCTCCATTTCTCGCAGCTGAGCAAACCCAGAAACACACACGTCGCCGCCCCAATTTCACCACCCACATGCCAGAATCCGGCCACACTCACCAAAATCGATCCCCACTATAAAATAAGAGGTCAAATTTGACCTAAACCGCGTTGAAACTTGATCAAATTGGAAGCTAGGGTTTCGGGATTAGTAAGCAGTCGAGCTAGGGTTGGAGTTCAGCAAATTGGGCGTGTGTTGGGGCGTGAAATTACTCTATTGGGGTTGAACTTAAGCTAGTCCAGGTAAGTGTTCTTTCCCTCCTAAATTATTATTGCATTCGAAAATGTTTTAGCTAGACGATGATGCATGTCAGCTTAGGTTTCGTTAATCTCGTGGAAACTGTAATGCGAAACTATGCGTGTTAAGTTAGATGGAATACATGCCTGAAAATACAGTTCGAAATGAGTTATGCATGCTAAGAACCGATTCAAGTGAATTCAGTTAATGCATGCCTGAAAGGTTGATTTGAATGCTAACTTCGATATGATAAATGAATAACTAGAATTGTATTATGCTTAAATGACTTAAATAGGTTTGAATGATAACTTCGATATGATAAATGAATGCCTAGAATCGTGTGATGCTTAAATTACTTAAATAGGTTCGAATAGTAACTTCTATATGATAAATGAATGCCTAGAATGTATTATGCTTAAATGACGTAAATGGGTTCGAATAGTAACTTCGATATAATAAACGAATGCCTTGAATCGTATTATGTTTAAGTGGCTTAATTAGGCTTGAAATGTAACTTCGAAACAATGAATAAACGCCTCGAATCGTTACTTGTCTATTTAGTTGAATTATGCTTGTGAAATAGCTTAGGAAACAACGTTCGAATCATGAAATGAGCATGTTTTACCCCTTAAACTGCAATACCTGAATATAATTGTGTTTCATGCTTAGTTGGTTTAACTTAGCTTACTAAGCATTTGTTTTAGGTTAAGGTCATATGAATGTCTATATATATGTGTATGTATCGTTATAACCGTTGGTTACAGCGCACAACTAATTGTTATCTGTTTGTTTGATAAGTTAAGCATTGGTAAGTTACATAAGTTTATATATTGCTTTTCAGTACATCATAATGATTAGAATACTAAATTATGAAATTGAAACCGAGATGGTAGTTGGATGGTTTGAGGTAGAACTATGAGTGGTTCGAGGTCCTGTGGTCGGTTGCTATGTGAGGAGGGAGTCTGGGTTGTGATTACCGCAATTGTGTGGATTTCGAGGCCATATGTGGCTTATTATGTTGTTGAAATGATTATGAAGTGCTTGAATGTATCATGTACAAATCCCTTCCCTTTTATGTTATTAAGATGCATTATGCGTGTGAAGGTGTTGTTTTAAAAAAGGATGTTTCTTGTGTTCCAAAACAATAGCAGCCATGACTATTAGCAATCAATGATGTATTTTAGCTATACGAACTTTGTTTTGGGAGTGAACTCCCTTGAACTGGGTTTACAAAAGAGTGAGTTATATGATAAATGATTTCGCAGTGAGAGGCAGCAAAATTATTAGCCGTTATAGCCCACACACTTTAAATTGGCTAAGATGATGTACTTCGGACAATATGATATGAATGATGTTAGCTTAGGGGATAAGTCCTGGTACTAAGAAACCGTAGAAGACCCTGACGAGGGTAATGTAATGGTCTGATATGTTTTATGTAGCCATCCCGGGAGTAAGAGCTTAAGCATGAGCGTTAGGTCTCACTATCGGGTTGTGAACAGATCTCACCCAATCAGCACCCTGTAATGATCTTATGCCAGATGTATTTTCCTAATAAACGAAGAAAAATAGTCGGCATTACGCCACTTTAAGTATTTCAAAAAGAAAGTTTTTATAGGCCATCAAGAGGCCAGATAAATGAAATGTGAAAAGCTTATAAGGGTCGTTATATGACCTATACAAAATGAAATCTCTTTTGAAAGAACAAAAGCCTCAAGAGGTTAAGAAGAATGTTTTCAAGGAAAGAAAGGAAGTTTTCTATGAATGATTGATGAAATGATTCCTCAACATAGTTGAAATGTGGATTCTAATAACATGTGGCCTCATCCTTTTTCCACATTAAACCTATCTGATTAAAAATGCGTGAATTCAGTAAGAAAGCTTCTAGCATATTAAAAGTTCTATGAATGAAGGCATTTCTCCTGAATGAATGAATGTTTGGCATGTGAATAGCCTACGAGTGTGTCATATAGCTTAATATGATGATTGGTAATACATAAATGCTTGATACGTGGTTAGTATGAGTAGTATTGCCTATAAATGGTTTTGTTTTAAGGATTGGAGGAACACTCACCGGGCAAGTGGTGGCTCACTCCATTTCCTTTCCGCTTTTCCCCCCAGGTTTTCTTTATGGCAAGTAAAAGTCAATCATTTATGCTAAGATGGAGTTCACATCCTTGCTTGAAAGGCGTCGTGTGCGTTCGTGTTGAATTGCCCTTACATATTGAACAAAATAGTGCTATGTACTACTCAAGTTGTAATTGTTTGTAAACTAGGCACTCCATCTCATGTAATGCATATTGTTTATGAGTCACTCTGTATGGCCATACAAGCCAACCATCTAATTACTTAGATGTCCTCTTGGTTAAAGTTAGTTATGTTTTGGGATGTAAACCCCAATACTCTGGTTGTGTGAACCATTGAGTTGTATCTTTCATTTCCTCTTTATTAATGAACTATTCTGTTTGGTGTACTCCGAACGAGTGGCTCGTTGAGTTATGAACTCCAGCGTATAGCCGTTGAGCTTCTTTTAAATGTTTTACACTTCTGTTGATTTGCAGGGGTTTATTGTAAGGCTTTTAGCCTGAAAACGGTCAGTTTTTTGGGAAAACTCTGTACGTTTCGCCCCATAATTTAAGTAAGAAGTTAAGAAAATGTAATGCTCCTAGGCTTAGGGGCTGGGGGTGTTCTATTGATGGTATCAGAGTAAGGTCCTATGACCATAGGCTGCGACCGGAGTCTTGCATCTCATATAGTTACCTTGGAAGGTGTTCACGATGATGTGATACTTGCCTACCTTGTGTGCCAATGTGAGTTTTATGTGAATGTTAGCGTGTTTACCTAGTTAGGTGCGGCTTGAGTGAGCTGATTGGCTAGATAAGAAAACCATTTGCTAAGGTGTAGGCCGAGTGGCTCATTTCCTCATGGGTAAGTTAAGTGTTAGCTTGATCAAGTTGTTTCACTTTTATGCCTTAGTGATTTTAATCGAAGGTTTAAAGAACTTATGATTTGAATTCGAATGATTGGAAAAGCCTTAACTCTAAGCTCATCTTTGCCCCTGAAGTACGATTTGCTCCTTGGGCCCCATAATGGAGTGAGTAGACATACTCGAAGGTTGGTAGAGAGAGAGCTAGAAGCAGTTAACCATCCTTTTATTAAAAACAAAGAGACTCGAAATAGATAAGCTTATTTTCATCCTTTGAAACTCAAGATTTTGAAATGTTAATGCCGTCTTGACTGTCGAGCAAAGTTTATCTTACACCAAAGGATTAGCTTTCCGTTAGTGATGATAAGGGAGTTTAGAATCACAAATACACGCCCTTATGTGTATCAAATGTTGCTTGTAAATGAGTATGTGCTAAGATGTGTACGTCGATAGAATCCTTCGTAATGGGCTAGGAAAGGAATGATGGGAAATTAATCACTATGATTGATAATCCTACTAAATGGTACCTTGCCTGAGTGAAATTAGGGGATATTTTCGCATGCATGCTTGAAAAACTAAATGCTAGTGGTAGGATCTCGTTCAACATTGCGTAAGTGTACCTACTGCTCCTCTTTCTTGCCATTGTTGTCTAAGCCGTGCATTACTTGCATTCTATTATATGGATTGTTATTCATGAATGAGGTGGCGATGTTTGGCTCGAACGAACCCTAATGCACCTAGAAAGCGAAAAGGAAGAATAACCTAGCAGACTTTGGAATTGTATATAGTAAATGATCCCTGCTAAGGTAAGCGACCTATAGTGAGACACCTATGATCACCAGTGGGACGGGTGTACCTCATAGACCTCAACGCATACCTATAAGACCGGTAATGTCAACCATACTTAAACAACCCTATCAGCTGGACACCAATCCTTCCTAAATTGGACGGTGTTTAGGGCAGGCCATTGACCATAGGTTGCAAAGGGGGATTGTACGCGTATATACAATTCTAGGTATTCTTTCCATGTGATGACCTCGTGAATATGTTTGTCTTAAGGATTTCTTATGACACCAAGTGATGTTGTGTGATGTCTCTATTGCCTTGCTACGAAATGAAAGCCCCCTGATTAAGTAGCTCAGTTTTGAAATACTTCGATTTTGCATGCTAGTGAATGAGCTTGACTTGAGTCAGATAGGTATGTGACTTGATTATTCAGATTATCCAAGTTTAGTGATTCATGACATGGCATAACCTCTGACTTGTTGCCTGCATTATGTGAATTCTATGATTCCACGTAATAACTGGATAACTGCATATGCACATATGAAAGCATGATGAGACTGCCTTAGAAACCTGCAATCACACTATCATGCATGTTGCATAGTCACGTCACTGTTCAATGTAGGCTTCCTTCTCTTGCGCTATCCATAATACATCTGCATTTCCCTCCTTAGCTAAGCATGGTACTAGATCCTTTCGTGTGTCATGAGCTGCTATAATTTCTGTCCCAGCTGTCGAAAGGCTTTGCAGTGTATGTCCTGTGCAAAGCCAAAGTCAAACTTGTAGTAACTAACCTTATCTCAAGCCTCATTTAGTTGCTACTATTTCCTCCAGCTATGTTTTATCGCTCACTAAAAATCATATATCGATCTTACTGTCCAATACGTCTGTTGCTGTCGTGGAGCCCGGGCATGCAACCAAGGTCAAGCCGGTGCCAAACCAAATCTTTCATTGATTAATTAATCTCGGATGTCGGTAACTAATGCACTGCAGAGGAAAACTAACAGCTGGCGAGTACATTAAATCCATGTGCCTGCAAAGTGCTGAACTGTTTGTTGCATTTTTGAACCATAGGGTAAAGGATCTCATGAGTGGTGCTTGACGACTTCATAAATGAGGGCTTATAAACCTTTTGATCATGTTCTTGGTTTATGCTGTTTTGGATTATCAATAGTTACATGAATTATGTAAGGCGAGTAAAAAGAAAGAAGCATTGGCAATTTGGCATTACAATTTATGTGCATTAACTAGATGATTTTGTTTTTATTTTCTTCAACCTGGATAAAAGTGCAGTATGTAGGAAGATTCTCATTAGCAAATCAGTATGCGAGATTATCGAGCTTGATCAGAGACCTATTATTGTTTTATGTTTGAAATCACAATGAGTACAGATATTGTAATTAACTGCTTTAACACTTAGTGTGAATGCATTTATAGTTCAAACTTTATCACTACTGTGCCTCTGTGTGTCTGGTTACTTACCTTGCCATGCTATATGTGCGTGTGGCTGGGCTGCTTTTAGTTTTTCATATTTCTGCCATGTGCTCTTGTCCTACTTACCAGGATAAGGCTTGATTCTTCGTTTATGTCGTCATTTACAAATGTTTTCTCCTTGCATTCTAAACGTTTCTCACCCAGTGAGTCTTACTAAGGTTCTTGTATTCTGTAGAATATGAATCTAGAATTGATGTGAGAACATAGGAATGTCAGTCATATATGCTCTCATTTTGTGAATTGCTTGTCATATGTACCTTAGCCGGTTTCATGTTGTAACTAACTCTTAGGCTTAAGAATGCTGAATTGCTGATACTGTGTAATACTATGTGATGCTATTGCACTTAAATGGTGCTATGTGACGCTATTATGCTTAAATGATGCTATGTGGTGCTATGTGCAATTTTTATTATTCTAAATGTGTTATAAGAGTCTCCATGCTAATCATTGTGATCCCAAAAGTGACTTGAATTCATGTTTTAGAATGAGACGACCAGTATATGACCTTAAGATGTCAGTGTCCCAGTTACCATACCTTTAGATGCCCACTTATAGGTGCATATGCATAGAGTTGTTGCTTGCCATGCGAACTGAGTCTAGATCATCGAAAATCTATGTTTCATTTTCAAAACAAACTCAATATGGTTGTCCATGCCAACTCATTTGCACCTCTTCAATGCGATTTGCCCTGGGCGCCTAAATAGAGTGAGTAGACGCTTGAAGAGGATTGGCGAGGGGGAGACTGGATACCATAAGCCTTTTTCTTTCGCCTTAAAAGAAATAGGGATTGCAAAAGGAAACCTTTTGGAAACCTACTGCGTAGATCATAGTTGTGTGCGTACATTCTAGGGAAGACCGAACTTAGGTTTAGAATTTCGAGGACGAAATTCTTTTAAGGGGGGAAGAGTGTAAGACCCGCCTTCTTTATTTTAGGTTAACCTAGTTGTCTTACCTTCTACGTTAGAGTGTAAGACCCACCTCCGTTATTTTAGGTTAATCTAGCTGTCTTACCTTCTACGTTATAAAATTCGTATTTTTATTAACTATACAAGTTAAATTATTATCGATGTGCTTATGTGAACGATAATTTTATTAAAAAGAATTACTATTGTCGTTAATGATTTTATTGACGTTGCTTATTTATAAAATTATTAAATTGATGATAACCCGAGTTTTTAAAATCTTTTTTCGTTTTATTTAGTCGATTCCCAAAGTTTAAGTAGGATGCCACTTGTAGGGCGTTTCGACCCCAGCTTAGACCGATTGATAACAAAAATGGGAATGGGATTTAATTATTGTGGCTTTTGGAGCAAAAAAAAGAAAAGGAAAAATTAAATAGGGGTGCTGAATTCGAGTCTCAGACACTCGAAACCCCCGACCCACCTCTCTCTCTCTCTCTCTCTCTCTCTCTAGCACTCGCTACTCTCTCTCTCTCTCTCTCTCTCTCTCTCTCTCTCTCACTCCCGAGCAACCACTGGCCGGCGTCTGGAGTCACCGCCGTCCACAACGCGTCATCTGCGAGAGAAGGAGGCCATCGGTCCCCTGCCTACGCGTCACCAGCTACCGACCACCACCGTTCTCCTTCCTCTATTTCTTGCGGCTGAGCAAACCCAAAAACACACTCGTCGCCGCCCCAATTTCACACCCACGTGCCGGAATCCGGCCATACTCACCAAAATCGACCCCCACTATAAATTAAAGGGTTGAATTCGACCCAAACTGCGTTAAAACTTCATCAAATTGGAAGCTAGGGTTTCAGGATTAGTAAGCAGTCGAGCTACAGTTCGAGTCCAGCGAATTGGGTGTGCATTGGGGCGTGAAATTACTCTACTGGGGTTTAACTTAAGCTAGTCCAAGTAAGTGTTCTTTCCCTTCTAAATTATTATTACATTCAAAAATGTTTTAGCTAGACGATGATGCATGTCAGCTTAGGTTTAGTTAATCTCATGGAAACTGTAATGCAAAACTATGCGTGTTAAGTTAGATGGAACACATGCCTGAAAATACAGTTCGAAATGAGTTATGCATGCTTAGAACCGATTCAAGTGAATTCAGTTAATGCATGCCCGAAAGGTTGATTTGAATGCTAACTTCGATATGATAAATGAATGGCTAGAATTGTATTGTGCTTAAATGACTTAAATAGGTTCGAATGGCAACTTCGATATGATAAATGAATGCCTAGAATCGTATGATGCTTAAATTACTTAAATAGGTTTGAATAGTAACTTCTATATAATAAATGAATGCCTAGAATGTATTATGCTTAAATGACTTAAATAGGTTCGAATAGTAACTTCAATATAATAAACAAATGCCTTGAATCATATTATGTTTAAGTGGCTTAATTAGGCTTGAAATGTAACTTCGAAACAATGAATGAACGCCTCGAATCATTACTTGTCTATTTAGTTGAATTATGCTTGTGAAATAGCTTAGGAAACAACGTTCGAATGACGAAATGAGCATGTTTTACCCCTTAATTGCAATACCTGAATATAATTGTGTTTCATGCTTAGTTGGTTTAACTTAGCTTACTAAGCATTCGTTTTAGGTTAAGGTCATATGAATGTCTATATGTATGTGTATGTATGTTATAACCATTGGTTACAGGGCACAACTAATTGTTATCTGTTTGTTTGGTAAGTTAAGCATTGCTAAGTTACGTAAGTTCATATATTGCTTTTCAGTATATCATATTGATTAGAATACTAAATTGTGAGATTGAAACCGAGATGGTAGTTGGATGGTTTGAGGTAGAACTATGAGTGGTTCGAGGTCCCGTGGTCGGTTGCTATGTGAGGAGGGAGTCAGGGTTGTCATTACCGCAATCGTGTGGATTGCGAGGCCATGTGTGGCTCATTATGTTGTTGAAATGATTATGAAGTGCTTGAATTTATTATGTACAAATCCCTTCTCTTTTATGTTAATAAGATGCATTATACATGTGACGGTGTTGTTTTAAAAAAAGGATGTTTCTCGTGTTTCAAAACAATAGCAGCCATGACTATTAGCAATCAATGGCGCATTTTAGCTATACGAACTTCGTTTTAGGAGTGAACTGCCTTGAACGGGGGAATCCCTAAAGAGTTTTACAAAAGAGTAAATTATATGATAAATGATTTCATAGTGAGAGGCAGCAAAATTATTAGCCGTTATGGCCCACACATTTTAAATTGGCTAAGATAATGTACTTCGGACAATATGATATGAATGATGTTGGCCTAGGGGATAAGTCCTGGTACTAAGAAACCCTAGAAGGCCCTGACGAGAGTAATGTAATGGTCTGATAGGTTATATGTAACCGTCCCGGGAGTAAGAGCTTAAGCGTGAGCATTAGGTCTCACTATGGGGTTGAGAATAGATCTCATCCAATTAGCACCCTGTAAAGATCTTATGCCAGATGTATTTCCCTAATAAACGAAGAAAAACAGTCAGCGTTACGCTATTTCAAGTATTTCAGAAAGAAAGTTTTTATGGGCCATCAAGAGGCTAGATAAATGAAATGTGAAAAGCTTAAAAGGGTCGTTATATGACCTATACAAAATGAAATCTCTTCTAAAAGAACAAGAGCCTCAAGAGGTTAAGAAGAATGTTTTCAAGGAAAGAAAGGAAGTTTTCTATGAATGATTGATGAAATGATTCCTCAACATAGTTGAATGTGGATTCCAATAGCATGTGGTCTCATCCTTTTTCCACATTAAACCTGTCTGATTAAAAATGCGTGAATTCAGTAAGAAAGCTTCTAGCATGTTAAAAGTTCTATGAATGAAGGCATTTCTCCTGAATAAATGAATGTTTAACATGTGAATAGCCTACGAGCGTGTCATATAGCTTAATATGATGATTGGTAATACATAAATGCTTGATACGTGGTTAGTACGAGTAGTATTGCCTGTAAATAGTTTTGTCTTAAGGAGTGGAGGAACACTCACTGGGCATGTGGTGGCTTACTCCATTTCCTTTCCGCTTTTCCCCCCAGGTTTTTTTTATGGCAACTAGAAGTCAATCATTTATGCCAAGATGGAGTTCACATCCTTACTTGAAAGGCGTCGTGTGTGTTCGTGTTGAATTGGCCTCACATATTGAACAAAATACTGCTATGTACTACTCAAGTTGTAATTGTTTGTAAACTAAGCACTCTATCTCATGTAATGCATACTATTTATGAGTCACTCTGTATAGCCATACGAGCCAACCATCTAATTAGTTAGATGTCTTCATGGTTAAAGTTAGTTATGTTTTGTGATGTAAACCCCAATACTCTGGTTGTATGAACCGTTGAGTTGTATCTTTCATTTCCTCTTTATTAATGAACTATTCTGTTTGGTTTACTCCGAACGAGTGGCTCGTTGAGTTATGAACTCCAGCGTATAGCCATCGAGCTTCTTTTAAATGTTTCATGCTTCCGTTGATTTGCAGGGGTTTACTGTAAGGCTTTTAGCCTGAAAACGGTCAGTTTTTAGGGAAAACTCTGTCCGTTTCACCCCAGAATTTAAGTAAGAAGTTAAGAAAACGTAATGCTCCTGGCCCTAGGGGCTGGGGGTGTTACATTGATGGTATCAGAGCAGGGTCATGTGACCATAGGCCGCGACCGGAGTCTTGCATGTCCTAAGGATTTCTTATGACACCAAGTGATGCTGTGTGATGTCTCTATTGCCTTGCTATGAAATGAAAACCCCCTGGCTAAGTAACTCAGTTTTGAAATATTTCGATTTTGCATGCTAGTGAATGAGCTTCACTTAAGTCGGATAGGTATATGACTTGATTATTCAGATTATCCAAGTTTAGTGATTTATGACATGGCATAACCTCTGACTTGTTGCTTGCATTTTGTGAATTCTATGATTCCACGTAATAACTGGATAACTGCATACACACATGTGAAAAGCATGATGAGACGACCTTAGAAACCTGTAATCACACCATCGTGCGTGTTGCATAGTCACAACACTGTTTAATGTAGGCTTCCTTCTCTTGCACTATCCATAATACCTCTGCATTTCCCTCCTCAACTAAGCATGGTACTAGATCCTTTAGTGTGTCATGAGCTGCTATAATTTCTGTCCCAGCTGTCAAAGGGCTTTGCAGTGTATGTCCTGTGTAAAACCAAAGTCAAACTTGTACTAACCAACCTTATCTCATGCCTCATTTCGTTGCTACTATTTCTTATAGCTATGTTTTATCGCTCACTAAAAGTCATATATCGATCTTACTGTCTAATGCCCCTGTTGCTGTCGTTGAGCCCTGGCATGCCACCAAGGTCAAGCGGGTGCTAAACCAAATCTTTCGTTAGTTAATTAATCTCGGATGTCGGTAACTAATACACTGCAGAGGAAAACTAACAGCTGGCGAGTACATTAAATCCACGTGCCTGCAAAGTGCTGAACTGTTTGTTGCATTTCTGAACCATAGGGTAAAGGATCTCATGAGTGGTGCTTAACGACTTCATAAATGAGGGCTTATAAACATTTTGATCATGTTCTTGGTTTATGCTGTTTTGGATTATCAATAGTTACATGAATTATGTAAGGCGAGTAAAAAGAAAGAAGCATTGACAATTTGGCATTACAATTCATGTGCATTAACTGGATGATTTTGTTTTTATTTTCTTCAACCTAGATAAAAGTGCAGTATGTAGGAAGATTCTCATCAGCAAATCAGCATGCGAGATTATCGAGCTTGATCAGAGACCTATTGTTGTTTTATGTTTGAAGTCACAATGAGTACAGATATTGTAATTAACTGCTTTAACACTTAGTATGAATGCATTTATAGTTCAAACCTTATCACTACTGTGCCTCTGTGTGCCTGGTTACTTACCTTGCCATGCTATATATGCGTATGGCTGGGCTGCTTTTAGTTTTTCATATTTATGACATGTGCTCTTCTCCTACTTACCAGGATAAGGCTTGATTCTTTGTTTATGCCGTCATTTACAAATGTTTTCTCCTTGCATCCTAAACGTTTCTCACCCAGTGAGTCTTACTAAGGTTCTTGTATTCTGTAGAATATGAATCTAGAATTGATGTAAGAACATAAGAATGTTAGTCATATATGCTCTCATTTTGTGAATTGCTTGTCATATGTACCTTATCCGATTTCATGTTATAACCAACTCTTGGGCTTAAGAACGCTGAATTGCTGATACTGTGGAATACTATGTGATGCTATTGCACTTAAATGGTGCTATGTGACGCTATTATGCTTAAATGATGCTATGTGGTGCTGTGTGAGATTTTTATTATTCTAAATGTGTTATAGGAGTCTCCATGCTAATCATTGTGATCCCAAAAGTGACTTGAATTCATGTTTTAGAATGAGACGACTAGTATATGACCTTAAGATGTCAGTGTCCCAGTTACCATACCTTTAGATGCCCACTTATAGGTGGATATGCATAGAGTTGTTGCTTGCCATGCGAACTGAGTCTAGATTGTCAAAAATCTATGTTTCATTTTCAAAACAAACTCAATATGGTTGTCCATGCCAGCTCATTTGCCCCTCTTCAATGCGATTTGCCCTGGGCGCCTAAATAGAGTGAGTAGACGCTTGAAGAGGATTGGCGAGGAGGAGACTGGATACCATAAGCCTTTTTCTTTCGCTTTAAAAGAAATAGTGATTGCAAGAGGAAACCTTTTGGAAACCTACTGCGTAGATCATAGTTGTGTGTGTACATTCCAGGGGAGACCGAACTTAGGTTTAGAATTTCGAGGACGAAATTGTTTTAAGGGGGGGAAGAGTGTAAGACCCGCCTTTTTTATTTTAGGTTTACCTGGCTGTCTTACCTTCTACGTTAGAGTGTAAGACCCGCCTCTTTTATGTTAGGTTAATCTGGTTGTCTTACCTTCTACGTTATAAAATTCATATTTTTATTAACTATACAAGTTAAATTATCATCGATGTGCTTATGTGAACGATAATTTTATTAAAAAGAATTACTATTGTTATTAATGATTTTATTGACGTTACTTATTTACAAAATTATTAAATCGATGATAACCAGAGTTTTTAAAATCGCTTTTCGTTTTATTTAGTCGATTTCCGAAGTTTAAGTAGGATGCAACTTGTAGGGCATTCCGACCCCAGCTTAGACCGTTTGATAACGAAAATGGGAACGGAATTTAATTACTGTGGCTTTTGGAATAAAAAAAGAAAAGGAAAAATTAGTAAAAAGGTGGGCTGAATTCGGGTCTCAGACACTCGAACCCCCGACCCACCTCTCTCTCTCTCTCTCTCTCTCTAACACTTTCTACTCTCTCTCTCTCTCTCTCTCTCTCACCGGCAACCACTGGCTGGCGTCTGGTGTCACCGCCGTCTGCGACGCATCACCTGTGAGAGAAGGAGGCCACTGGTCCCCTACCCACGCATCCCCAGCCGCCGACCACCCCCGTTCTCCTTCCTCCACTTCTCGCGGCTGAGCAAACCCAGAAACACTCACGTCGCCACCCTGATTTCACCACCCACGTGCCGGAATCTGGCCATGCTCACCAAAATCGACCCCCATTATAAATGAAGCGGTCGAATTCGACCCAAACCACATTGAAACTTCATCAAATTGGAAGCTAGGATTTCGGGTTTAGTAAGCAGTCGAGCTAGGGCTCAAGTTCAACAAATTGGGCGTGCGTTGGGGCGTGAAATTACTCGATTGGGGTTGAATTTAAGCTAGTCCAAGTAAGTGTTCTTCCCCTCATAAATTATTGTTGCATTCGAAAATGTTTTAGTATAGACGACGATGCGTGTCAGCTTAGGTTTAGTTAATCTCATGGAAACTGTAATGAGAAACTATGCGCGTTAAGTTAGATGGAATATATGCCTGAAAATATAGTTCGAAATGAGTTATGCATGCTTAGAACCGATTCAAGTGAATTCAATAAATGCATGCCTGAAAGGTTGATTTGAATAGTAACTTCGATATGATAAATTAATGCCTAGAATTGTATTATTCTTAAATGACTTGAATAGGTCGAATAGTAACTTCGATATGATAAATGAATGCCTAAAACGTATTATGCTCAAATGACTTAAATAGGTTCGAATAGCAACTTCGATATAATAAACGAATGCCTTGAATCGTACTATATTTAAGTGGCTTAATTAGACTTGAAATGATAACTTCGAAACAATGAATGAACGCCTCGAATCATTACTTGTCTATTTAGTTGAATTATGCTTATGAAATAGCTTAGGAAACAACGTTTGAATGACGAAATGAGCATGTTTTACCCCTTAACTGCAATACCTGAATATAAATGCGTTTCATGCTTAATTGGTTTAACGTAGCTTACTAAGCATTCGTTTCAAGTTAAGGTGGTTTGAATGTCTATGTATATGTGTATGTATGGTTATAACCGTTGGTTGCAGCACATAACTAATTGTTATCTGTTTGTTTGGTAAGTTAAGCATTGGTAAGTTACGTAAGTTTATATATCGCTTTTCAGTATATCATGATGATTAGAATACTAAATTGTGAAACTGAAACCGAGATGATAATTGGATGGTTTGAGGTAGAACTATGAGTGTTTCGAGGTCCAATGGTCAATTGCTATGTGAGGAGAGAGTCTGAATTGTGATTACTGCAATCGTGTAGATTGCGAGGCCGTGTGTGGCTTATTATATTGTTGAAATGATTATGAAGTACTTGAATGTAATATGTGCAAATCCTTTCCCTTTGGTGTTATTAAGATTCATTATGCATGTGAAGGTGTTGTTTTGAAAAAGGATGTTTCTCGTATTTCAAAACAATAGTAGCCATAACTATTAGCAATCAGTAGCATATTTTAGCTATGCGAACTTCGTTTTAGGAGTGAACTCGCTTGAATGGTAGAAACCCTAAAGAGTTTTACAAAGGCGTGAGTTGTATGATAAACGATTTCATTGTGAGAGGTAGCAAAATTATTAGCCGTTATGACCCATACGCTTTAAATTGGCCAAGATAATGTGCTTCGGACAATATGATACGAATGATGTTAGCCTAGGGGATAAGTCCTGGTACTAGGAAACTCTAAAAGACCCTAACGACGGCAATGTAATGGTCCAATATGTTATATATAGTCGTCTCGGGAGTAAGACCTTAAGCGTGAGCGTTAAGTCTCACTATAGGGTTGAGAATAGATCTCACCCAATCAGCACCCTGTAATTTTCTTATGCCAGATGTAATTTCCTTATAAGCGAAGAAAAGCAGTCGGCATTACGCCATTTCAAGTATTTCAGAAAGAAAGTTTTTATAGGCCATCAAGAGGCCAGATGAATGAAATGTCAAAAGCTTATAAGGGTCGTTATATGACCGATACAAAATGAAATCTTTTTAAAGGAACAAGAACCTCAAGAGGTTAAGAAGAATGTTTTCAAGGAAAGAAAGAAAGTTTTCCATGAATGATTGATGAAATAATTCCTCAGTACAGTTGAATATGGATTCTAATAACTTGTGGCCTCATCCTTTTTCTACATTAAACCTGTCTGATTAAAAATGCATGAATTGAGTAAGAAAGCTTCTACCATGTTAAAAGTTCTATGAATGAAGGCATTTCTCCTGAATGAATGAATGTTTAACATGTAA
>JAKOGI010001470.1:229281-230672 GCA_029747015.1 Carnegiea gigantea
CAAAGAAAGTATTGTGGAGATCTTGGCCAACCAAAATGAATTTTCAAAAATAATCGGGTATGGCCACTGCAGTTCAGAAACACCCTAGGCACCCTGTTTGCAGGGTTGTTCGCAACTGGTGTTCTGAATTACTTTAGCGCAAATACCGATTCAAGAGGTGTTTAAAATGATGTTTTCAATATTGGCATATTAACAAGAGTCTAATTAAATAAAACCTATATACCCAAGACTTCTTGTTTTGAAACAGTCATCTTGTCCGAGATTTGTAGAGCTGCTGTGAACACCAAGGCCACCTTGTTTGCTGGGGTTGTTCTTTGCATTGCTAGAGTTCAGGAACATGCCTTACAATCAACTATCGAGAGGGTGTTCTTGACTTAATATAGAATCACCAAGTAAAACCTGTTTTGAAGACTTGTTCTCACATGTAGCAAACCAGTTAATACAATAAAGATCACAAACACCAGTTAGGCCTGTTTGGAGATCGTGTTCGGAGCAACATTACTTGGACAAATTTTTACAGTTGGATTTGTTATCATCAAAACTAAATATAATCAACAAATTCCCCCTTTTTGATGATGACAAACCAAGTGACCATATTGACAAAATTTAAACGCGCTTAACAACGTTTAATGCTGATAGGGATCCTCTAGGTGCTAGGTCATATCTGACCATATGGTCTTATTCCCCCTTTTGGCATCATTAAAAAGCATAAGCAACAAGAGTAATGCAAGAAAAGCAATATAGAGCATAAGGTGCAAGTAGCATTAATAAAGGGATATTGCATTAAAAACATTACAAAGCCAAAAAACTGAGATGAGAGGAAACAAGAGAACAGCCTAGAGAATCAGGGAGCAGGGGGTGGTTTCGTTTGCAGAGGAAGGATGCTAGGGGCAAGAGTGGAGAGAAGTGCAAGCAAATCTTCATGGCGTTTGGCCGAGAGAGCTCGTGCCTCAGCAAGAGCAGCCTTGACAACTGAGGCCTCATCCTTGAGGCGAGCATTGTCCTCAAGAACAGCCTCAACCTTGACGGAAGGTTGCCCAAAAACAGGTGGTTGAGGTGGTCGACGACCCTGTTTGGAGACTGACCCTTCGCCAACCTCATAGCCACACCCTAGCAGAGTGTCAATCCCAATCTCATCAATGATTTGGGCCGCCCCTCTTCGTGTGAGCACTATCCCAAAGTGCTCAAGCACCCTTGTCAACAGAAACCCATAGCCAAGATCATGTGCCCGGGTGGTGTTCGCAATTCGCTCTATGTGGTGAATCATGATTGTAGGGAGGTTTACTGGTTCCTCCCGATCCAGTAGGTCCACCAGACATTGATCGAAGGCATCTGCTGAGTTTCGCCCTTGACCTCGCGGTATTATGTTATTGATGGTGAACATAAACAGT
>JAKOGI010001471.1:0-10000 GCA_029747015.1 Carnegiea gigantea
GAAAGGAAAAGAAAAGGTGAGAACTTGGAAGAAATTGAGTAGTAAGTTGAAGGATTCCTTTTACCCATCCACTTACATGCCCATGAAAGAAAGTATCTCCGTTAAGCTCACGGTTTCATTCCCTTCCACCCCACAAAAAGAACCAACCCCACAAATGATCTTTCCCCCACAACCTAGGAGGTGTCTCAAGTGTCAAGGGCTTGGACACTTATCCACGGATTGCCCAAACAACGCGGTCATTACCTTGGAAGAAAGGAAAGCCGTGGAAGAAGAGAACGATCAGGAGGAAAGCCTTGAGGAAGAAATTGAACTCAAGGTTGAAAAAGAAGAAATACTTCACTTAGAGAAGGTTTCTCAAAAGCCAAACAAAGATGAAAAGATCCAAGGAGAAAAGTTCAAGCCTAGTTGACCTACTCTTTGTTTTTGGTGACTGTGGTGATGAAGAGACCTTTGAACTTGAGGCCCAATTGAAGCAAGAAGAGATTGTGCAAGAAATTGAGCAATCCTTCCCCCAAGAAGGGTGCCAAGAAGATAATGAGGTGAATTTGAGCATAACCCCAAGAATTGAAGAGCATGTAGTTAAAGACCTTGAAGTGATGAAGCCATGTAGGGTTGCTGAAAAGTTTGAGCAACTCTTGACCCAGAAGAATTCACCTTAACCCCCATTCAACCTTCCCAACCCTCCAAACCACAAAAGGAAACCGACAAGCCTTAACCCTCATTCATCCTTCCCAAACCCTTGCCCCCAAAGAAGAATTCCACCACTTCCGCCTCTTCTGCCTCACCATGTAATGACCCGATTTTGTTTTATCATCCTCCCCTCACCCTCTTCTATATCTCTCTAGAGGTGATGCCCTTTGACCACTTCCTACAAGAGCTCCCATTTCATAAGCATGCCTCCCTTCATTAGAAGCTTGCCAATCCTTTGAGTTTGAGGACAAACTCAAAACAACCCGGGGAGTATGATGCATATTTCCATATGCATCATTTTTTATTCAAGTCCAATTTCAAAGAAGAAAAGGGTCAAAGAAGATCATGCATGGAAATGTGCCTATTTGGTCTTCTTAGGTGAGTTCAAAGACTTGCGACACTATGGAGAGGTCAAAAAGAGGTTAAGCTTTGCTAGAAATTTGGTGCCGAATTCATCCCTGCGGAACCCGATTTTTGTGACCACTTTTGGACAAGCTCCAGTGGACCCACAACTCGAGGGGCTCCACATGGTTTGAATTAAGATTTCGCTTTCAAATAAGCCAAGGTTTGTTCAAGGAAATTCCTGAGGATAAAAAAGTGAAGCTAGTTGCTCTTAGATTGAGAAAGTACGCCTCCTTATGGTGGACGAACCTCAATGCCAAGAGAACTAGGGAGAGAAAGAGTAAAATTAGTACTTGGGATAAAATGAAAGCCAAGATAAAAGCACGTTTCCTACCTTCCACATACGTTCAAGATCAGCAGTACATACTCTTTCACCATTTTCACCAAGGCAAAATGAATGTTGAAGAATACACACGTGAGTTCGAAAAACTCATGATTAAATTGATGTAGATGTGGGTGGTAAGTGAACCAAATCAACTCAAACTCAAACTAAAAAAGAATCAACCAAAGAAAAGTGAATATGGTGGAAGATAGTTTGAGATGGTTTGAAGAATAATAACAAAAAGAACAAGGATAAACAAGACCTTGTAATTAAGATAATCCTTCACGGAGCCACTCAATGACTTGATCTTGGGATAATTCTCTTGTCTTAACCAAGGAATCACTCCAATTGGAAAAGGAAGAGAACCTAGAACACCACTTGAATGAGCCAAATTCAAGATATAGAACTAGGAATTTTGAGACACACATGAGAATCACTCTCAAAGGTGCTTGTATTACTTTGGAAATCTCTTACAATGCTGAATGATTAGCTTCACATGCCCCTCCCCTTTTATAGACTCAGCAAAAGACAATCAAAAGACTCAAATAACTCCTAACAATTAAAAACTAGCTAATGAAAAAGTCTAAGAAAAATGAAAAGACACATCATAAAAGGGGGTGGGGGAGGTTACAAGGAATATTCTAGGATTTTTGCAGCTGATTACATCAATCTAAAGCATCTAAAACGTGCACAAAATCAGCCACACAAATATATGTAACCTAAGACTCTTCATATTCCCAGCATTAATCCTTGCAACTGCCTCAACTTCAACAGAGCATCACTTCCAGAATAATCGGCCAAATAACGCGTTCTTGGGCTTGTTAGAAAGCCCTGGAAGTCTATTTTCCAGAATGGGCTCATTTGCTCAATTTGGATAAGCGGTTTGAAAGTTATGGCCCAAACAATGCACCTATCTCAGACTGGACTGGATCATCACAACGTATCTTTGAGTGATATTTTGCCCAATCAAATGATGTCCAAATTAAATAAAATTGGGCTTATTTTAAAGCTGACATCTTAAGCTTCAAACCCATGTGGAGCCTCAAGTTGTGGGACCACTTTAGGTAGGCCAAAAGTGCACACAAAAAGCGGGAAATTTCTGGATGAATGCGGCACTACCTCTTCGGGTATGAACGCCAATTTCCGGCAAAGTTTGGCAACTTCCTTGACTTCTTCAAGCTTGAGTGAGTCCTCCTTGGGCTGAGCTTGATGGTCCTTGGGCTTCTCACGATGGTCTCCATCATTCCCCCCCGGGTAAGTGAAAGTTTGCCCTCAAACTAGGAAGGGGCTCATCATCGGAATAGGGGCTAAGATCGGAGACATTGAAGGTAGCCGAAACTCCATAATCTCCAGGTAGATCAACCTTATATGCATTGGGCCCAACCTTCTCAAGGATTTCAAATGGACCATCGGAACGCGGCATCAACTTAGATTTTCTCTTTGAAGGGAAACGCTCCTTCCTCATGCGAATCCATACCAAATCTCCTGGCTGAAAATGTACCTCCTTGCGATGCTTGTTGGCGCTTTGCATGGCTCTCTCATTAGCGTTGGCAATGTTATCTCTAACTCTTGCATGAAGTTCTTGGATCTCCTTGGCTCTTTTTTCAGCTTCCCAACTAAATTTTGTGGGAGTTGGAATGGGAACAAGTTCCAAGGGACTCTTGGATTGTAGCCATAGACAACTTGAAATGGAGAGAGTTGGGTGGACTTGCTAGGCACTCGATTGAATGCAAACTCGGCATGTGGTAGCAACTCATCCCAATTCTTCAAATGCTTCTTCACTAGGACTCTAAGTAAGGTACCCAAAGTCCTATTGGTGACTTCAGTTTGTCTATCAGTTTGGGGATGACAAGTAGTGCTAAACTTGAGTTGAGTACCCAATTTGCGCCATAGAGTTAGCCAAAAATGACTAAGAAACTTGGAGTCACGATCAGATACCATGCTCTTTGAAATGCCATGTAGTCTCACAATCTCCTTGAAGTAAAGACTAGCCACTTGAGTAGCATCAATCTTAGAAAAGATAGCAGCTCCGTGTAATTCATCCAATAGATCTTCCAATCGGGGAATAGGATCCCGGTACTTGATAGTGATCTTGTTTATTGCCCGGCTATCAACACACATACGCATGCTACCATCCTTCTTAGGAACAAGGAGGGCGGGCACGGCACATGGGCTTAGACTTTCCCGAATTAACCCCTTGGACAAGAGATCATCCACTTGTCTTTGGATTTCTTGTGTTTCGCTTGGAGACATCCGGTATGCCGGCTTGTTTGGAAGTACGGATCCGGGAACGAGGTCTATCTTGTGTTGGATAGATCTTGGAAGGGGAAGGCCATGTGGAATTTCTTGTGGAAAAACATGGTGATAGGCTTGTAGGAGAGGGGTGAGTAGTGGATGTGAGGGAGATGGTGGCTTAGACTCTTCTTATAAAAGTATCAAGTCTTTAAAAGACTCATACTCATGGTGCTCAGATTTGAGAAGAGTAGTAAAGAAGACTTCCAAATGAGGATTGTCTTTTGGCTTAGAGGGGGAAGGACTTTTGCGAGGGGTAAGAGTGATTTTCTTACGGTCCTTGAGAAAAGAGTAAGTGTTCATCCGGCCATCATGGATGACACTTCTATCAAAAAGCCATGGTCTACCCAATAATATATGGCAAGCATCCATGGGGGCTATATCACACCAAATCTCATCTTTATAGTTTTTCCCAATTGAAAAGGAAACAAGACAACGGTGAGTAATTTGCAAACCTTTGCTTTGATTCAACCATTGTATGGTGTAGGGATTTGGTCGAGGAGAGACTTGCAGCTTGAGTTTGTCCACCATAATCTTTGAGGCAACGTTAGCACAACTACCTCCATCAATGATAAGGGAACAAACCTTGTCTCTTACGGTACACCTGGTGTGAAAAATGGCTTCTCTTTGCTCCATGTCCTTTTGAGTGGCAATTCCACTCAAGGCCCGGCGGATCACTAGCAATTCTCCTTCATCGGGGCCTTCTTCAACTTCTTCCAAACTTCCTTCTTCATGGTGCTCTTCTTCTTCGTCATAGGCATGTTCATCACATGCTTCTTGGTACTCCGCTAGGGAAACGATCCTCCTGTTTGGACACTCAGATGCATAGTGTCCCATACCTTGACACCGAAAGCAACGAACCTTGTCCTTTGATTTGGGTTCTTGTGTGGAGGGTTTTGGAGGGGTTGGAGTGGTGTTTTTGGTTTGTGATGGTGGGAAATTTTGTGGACGAGGAGGGTAGTACGGAGGCTTTTGTGTGGGGTAAGGACGAGAGAGAGACTTGGAAAGGACACTCTTTCCCTTTGATTTCTTTTGTTGCTCTACCTTGTAGGTTAGAGAACTCAAGTCATCAAGGGATGAATATGGTTGCAACTCAACAATATGAGCAATAGACTCATCAAGTCCGGTTAAGTATCTTACCAAGGTTTGTGAGTCGTCTTCTCTCAAATCACATTTGAGTAGGAGTTGTTCAAACTCCCGAGTGTATTCTTCCACACTCTTAGATCCTTGCTTGAGTTGATGGAGCTTAAGATAATTGTCTTGCACATAGTGAGAAGGAAGAAACTTGGCCTTAAGCTTTTCTTTCATTTTGGCCCAAGTTCTGATTTTTCCCTTTCCATTCCTTGCTCTTTTCGCTCCAAGGTTAGCCCACTAGATTGAAGCATATTTGCGGAGTTTAAGGGCTACGAGTTTTACCTTCTTGTCCTCCGGAATGTCCTCATATTCAAAGATCCTCTCAATGGTGTGCAACCAATCGAGAAATAAGTCCGGCTCAAGTTGGCCTTCAAATTCGGGGATGTCAATTCGGACACCACCAATATTGCTTCCTTGCCTTCGTCTCCTTGGGGCTTCTTCGTCACCAGAATTAGCTCGGGATTGAAGGACTTCTTCTTCCGATTCGACCACCGGTTCATGAGGATGAGAGGGAGTGGGGCTATGAACCCACCTTCATTTTTCCTCCAAAAGTTGCCCAAGTTGAGTTCGAAGATAAGTGACTTGAGCTTCTAACTCTTCCACACGTGCTTGGCCGCTTCTTGTGGACTTTGTAGACATGTTGGAGATGCTTTGAAGGAAGAATATGCAGCAGGGAAAGTGGCACGGTCGTGCAGGGGGGCACGGTCAGGCCGTGCTATACTTCGGCTGAAGAAAATGCAGAAAAGTAGAGTGGCACGGTCGTGCTGGGCGGCACGGGGGCACCGTGCTCCGTCTCGACTTGAAGATTTCTGGAAAAATGATATGGCACGATCGTGTATGGTGGCACGGGGGCACCGTGCTGCTTCTCTGGTCTTCGAGACTCGGATTGCCGGTTTGTGCCTCTTTTGTTTTTTGTATTTTGGCTTTTTGGGATGTATGTGGGTGTGATGTGGGTCACTTAAGAACCTTGGCTCTGATACCAATTGATGTATATGTGGTGGCAAGTGAACCAAATCAAACTCCAACTCAAAATAAGCCAAGTTGGGAAGAGAAATGAAAGATGGATGAGATGGATGAAGCACTTCACTACACAAGAAAAGGGATAGAACAAGATCTTGTAATTGAGATAATCCTTCACGGAGCCACTCAATGATTTGATCTTGGGCTAATTCTCTTGTCTTACCAAGGAATCACTCCAATTGGAAAAGATAGAGAACCTAGAACACCACTTGAATTAGCCAAATTCAAGATATAGAACTAGGAATTTTTGAGACCCAAATGAGAATCACTCTCAAAGGTGCTTGTATTACTTTGGAAATCTCTTACAATGCTGAATGATTAGCTTCACATGCCCCTACCCTTTTATAGACTCAGCAAAAGACAATCAAAAGACTCAAATAACTCCTAACAATTAAAACTAGCTAATGAAAAGTCTAAGAAAAATGAAAAGACACATCATAAAAGGGGGTGGGGAGGTTACAAGGAATATTCTAGGATTTTTGCAGCTGATTACATCAATCTAGAAGCATCTAAAATGTGCACAATATCAGCCACACAAGTATATGTAACCGAAGACTCTTCATATTCCCAGCATTAATCCTTGCAACTGCCTCAAATTCAACAGAGCATAACTGCCAGAATACTCGGCCAAATCACGCGTTCTTGGGATTTGTTAGAAAGCCTGGAAGTCTATTTCCAGAATGGGCTCATTTGTCAATTTGGATAAGCGGTTGAAAGTTATAGCCCAAACAATGCACCTATCTCAGACTGGACTGGATCAGCATAAACGTATCTTTGAGTGATATTTTGCCCAATCAAATGACGTCCAAATTAAACAAACTTGGCTTATTTGAAAGCTGAATCTTAAACTCAAAACCATGTGGAGCCTCAAAGTTGTGGGACCACTTTAGGTAGGCCAAAAGTGCACACAAAAAGCGGGAAATTTCTGGATGAAGCGGCACTACCTCTTCGGGTATGAACGCCAATTTCGGCAAAGTTTTGGCAACTTCCTTGACTTCTTCAAGCTTGAGGAGTCCTCCTTGGGCTGAGCTTGATGGGTCCTTGGGCTTCTCACGATGGTCTCCATCATTCCCCCCGGGTAAGTGAAAGTTTGCCCTCAAACTAGGAAGGGGCTCATCATCGAAGAAGGGCTAAGATCGGAGACATTGAAGGTAGCCGAAACTCCATAATCTCCCGGTAGATCAACCTTATATGCATTGGGCCCAACCTTCTCAAGGATTTCAAATGGACCATCGGAACGCGGCATCAACTTAGATTTTCTCTTTGAAGGGAAACGCTCCTTCCTCATGCGAATCCATACCAAATCTCCTGGCTGAAAATGTACCTCCTTGCGATGCTTGTTGGCGCTTTGCATGGCTCTCTCATTAGCCTTGGCAATGTTATCTCTAACTCTTGCATGAAGTTCTTGGATCTCCTTGCTCTTTTTCAGCTTCCCAACTAAATTTTGTGGGAGTTGGAATGGAACAAGTTCCAAGGACTCTTGGGATTGTAGCCATAGACAACTTGAAATGGAGAGAGTTGGGTGGACTTGCTAGGCACTCGATTGAATGCAAACTCGGATGTGGTAGCAACTCATCCCAATTTCTTCAAATGCTTCTTCACTAGGACTCTAAGTAAGGTACCCAAAGTCCTATTGGTGACTTCAGTTTGTCCATCAGTTTGGGGATGACAAGTAGTGCTAAACTTGAGTTGAGTACCCAATTTGCGCCATAGAGTTAGCCAAAAATGACTAAGAAACTTGGAGTCACGATCAGATACCATGCTCTTTGAAAATGCCATGTAGTCTCACAATCTCCTTGAAGTAAAGACTAGCCACTTGAGTAGCATCAATCTTAGAAAAGATAGCAGCTCCGTGTAATTCATCTAATAGATCTTCCAATCGGGGAATAGGATACCGGTACTTGATAGTGATCTTGTTTATTGCCCGGCTATCAACACACATACGCATGCTACCATCCTTCTTAGGACAAGGAGGGCGGGCACGGCACATGGGCTTAGACTTTCCCGAATTAAACCCTTGGACAAGAGATCATCCACTTGTCTTTGGATTTCTTGTGTTTCGCTTGGAGACATCCGGTATGCCGGCTTGTTTGGAAGTACGGATCCGGAACGAGGTCTATCTTGTGTTGGATAGATCTTGAGGGGAAGGCCATGTGGAATTTCTTGTGGAAAAACATGGTGATAGGCTTGTAGGAGAGGGGTGAGTAGTGGATGTGAGGGAGATGGTGGCTTAGACTCTTCTTGTAAAAGTATCAAGTCTTTAAAAGACTCATACTCATGGTGCTCAGATTTGAGAAGAGTAGTAAAGACTTCCAAATGAGGATTGTCTTTTGGTTGAGAGGGGGAAGGACTTTTGAGAGGGGAAGAGTGATTTTCTTACGGTCCTTGAGAAAAGAGTAAGTGTTCATCCGGCCATCAGGATGACACTTCTATCAAAAAGCCATGGTCTACCCAATAATATATGGCAAGCATCCATGGGGACTATATCACACCCAATCTCATCTTTATAGTTTTTCCCAATTGAAAAGGAAACAAGACAACGGTGAGTAATTTGCAAACCTTTGCCTTGATTCAACCATTGTATGGTGTAGGGATTTGGTCGAGGAGAGACTTGCAGCTTGAGTTTGTCCACCATAGTCTTTGAGGCAACGTTAGCACAACTACCTCCATCAATAATAAGGGAACAAACCTTGTCTCCTACGGTACACCTGGTGTGAAAAATGGCTTCTCTTTGCTCCATGTCCTTTTGAGTGGCAAATCCACTCAAGGCCCGGCGGATAACTAGCAATTCTCCTTCATCGGGGCCTTCTTCAACTTCTTCCAAACTTCCTTCTTCATGGTGCTCTTCTTCTTCTTCGTCATAGGCATGTTCATCACATGCTTCTTGGTACTCCGCTAGGGAAACGATCCTCCTGTTTGGACACTCAGATGCATAGTGTCCCATACCTTGGCACCGAAAGCAACGAACCTTGTCCTTTGATTTGGGTTCTTGTGTGGAGGGTTTTGGAGGGGTTGGAGTGGTGTTTTTGGTTTGTGATGGTGGGGAATTTTGTGGACGAGGAGGTAGTACGGAGGCTTTTGTGTGGGGTAAGGACGAGAGAGAGACTTGGAAAGGACACTCTTTCCCTTTGATTTCTTTTGTTACTCTACCTTGTAGGCTAGAGAACTCAAGTCATCAAGGGATGAATATGGTTGCAACTCAACAATATGAGCAATAGACTCATCAAGTCCGGTTAAGTATCTTACCAAGGTTTGAGAGTCATCTTCTTTCAAGTCGCATTTGAGTAGGAGTTGTTCAAACTCCCGAGTGAATTCTTCCACACTCTTGGATCCTTGCTTGAGTCGATGGAGCTTGAGGTAATTGTCTTGCACATAGTGAGAGGGAAGAAACTTGGCCTTGAGTTTTTCTTTCATTTTGGCCCAAGTTCTGATTTTTCCCTTTCCATTCCTTGCTCTTTTCGCTCCAAGGTTAGCCCACCAGATTGAAGCATATTTGCGGAGTTTAAGGGCTACAAGTTTTACCTTCTTGTCCTCCGGGATGTCCTTATATTCAAAGATCCTCTCAATGGTGTGCAACCAATCGAAAAATAAGTCCGGGTCAAGTTGGCCTTCAAATTCGGGGATGTCAATTCGGACACCACCAATATTGCCTCCTTGCCTTCGTCTCCTTGGGGCTTCTTCGTCACTAGAATTGGCTCGGGATTGAAAGACTTCTTCTTCCAATTCGACCACCGGTTCATGAGGACGAGAGGGAGTGGGGCTATGAACCCACCTTCGTTTTTCCTCCAAAAGTTGCCCAAGTTGAGTTCGAAGATAAGTGACTTGAGCTTCTAACTCTTCCACACGTGCTTGGCCGCTTCTTGTGGACTTTGTAGACATGTTGGAGATGCTTTGAAGGAAGAATATGCAGCAGGGAAAGTGGCACGGTCGTGCAGGGGGGCACGGTCAGGCCGTGCTATACTTCGGCTGAAGAGAATGCAGAAAAGTAGAGTGGCACGGTCGTGCTTGGCGGCACGGGGGCACCGTGCTCCATCTCGACTTGAAGATTTCTGGAAAAATGATATGGCACGGTCGTGTATGGTGGCACGGGGGCACCGTGCTGCTTCTCTGGTCTTCGAGACTCGGATTGCCGGTTTGTGC